>CM010616.1:3853460-4053460 GCA_003430845.1 Xanthoceras sorbifolium
ACCCATTGACTGGTAGCAAAAAAAACGATCTAATCTTTCTTGAACATTCCTAGAACCCCCCCTTTTATTATTCCAGGTAAACAAAGGCCCTGAAAAACCCAAATCAACAAAATCACACAACTCAACAATACTACGAAAGTTAAACATACCCGGACCAGTTCGTTCATTCCCGCCAAGCTTCTCCTCATTATGAAGGAGTTCGTTGAAGTCTCCACCACACAACCAAGGAAGTCTGTTGACTGCCTTCAGACGACGAAGGAGCTCCCACGAATCGGTTCTATGATTAGGGGCAGGACAACCATAGAACCCTGTGAACCTCCATTTGAGGTTGTTCTCCATTTTAATCACCACATCAATATGGCCCATACCAGTTCCAAGTTATATATAGTATAATTAAGATGATTTTTTTTAAAAAAATACTCTTAAGGTGTATTATTATTCAAATATCAAATGGACTCACCACTGCCCTATATAACTTGATGATAAAAAACATTCATTCAGTCTGATAATATCTCAGTATTTATATTGTACTCTATTTATCCACCACATTTTGATGAAGTATAGCAGTTACAAAGTAGAATCTAATAAGACACCAATGCCCAAAATAAGCCTTTATTTGAGGGGGAGAAATATATATATATATACAAAAAACAAAACAACAGTTATGAGACATGGTTTGTGTTTGGTTCAACCATAAATTTATAATACAATTAGACAAGAGAACATGTTATTTGATAGATTTATTTTTTTCCATCCAAATATGAAATAGAACAATTGTTTGAGATGGGGTTTCAATGGGAATGGGATATGATAATTCAAGTACCAAACTTCAATGATTTATTATTGGGTTTAACAAACATATACCAAATTCCTAATAAAATTAAAAGGTCACGTGTCCTCTTTTCATTATTGTTTTCCATGTTTTAGGGTAAATATCTAAAAAAAAAAAAAATTGGAAGACATACAAATGAAATATGTCCTCTTTCATTATTATTAGTGTCACCCATTTTAAACACCATAAAGTTTTTAAATAAAATTTAGGTATATATTTCAGAGGGTGATCACTACCCCAGTCCCACCATTTAAGGGCAATAAAAATAAAAGTATATATTTTTTTTTTGTTACAATCAATTTAAATCAAATTATTTCACTCTCTCATGTGAGCGGGATTTAAATTTAAATTTTTTTTTAGAAATAATGAAATATTTTATTAACTAAATTAGATAGTATTTATTAAAAAAATTAAATAATTAAATATACTTATTTACATTACAATGTTTGATTAATTAAAAGAAAAAATAAACTTTTAGCATGCTTTTCAAAAATATTTTTATATAATTTTTATAAAAAGATATTGTTATAATTTAAAGTAAAAAAAAAAAAAGGGGGGAAAAACCTCTCTTCTATTAAGAATATCTCCAATGCAAATATATTTTTTTGAGAATTTAAATAATAACACATCAGCATTTCTAAATAATATGATCTACTTTATAAAAAAAATTATAGAAATACATATTCACTTCTCCAATGTGAATATTTAAATAGTAATTTTAAATTAATCACCACAAGTTATTTATTACATTCTTTCTCCATTCAATATAATAATTAAATGTATTGATAAAATACTAAAATTTTATCGGTAGGAAAAGTTAGAAATCCTAATCAGCATATCAAGGAGGATATCTACAATTAGAAACTCTACTTGATATTCTCTAATTTTTTTTTTAACCACATCATATCAATATTAAAGTTAGATAATTGTATTGAAGAATATTTTTTTAACTTTTTCAATATAAATCCTATATGGCACTCAATTTTCTCCAAATACATAATCGCATTGGAGATGCTCTAAGTGATATTTTAATTGCTCAAATATGTGTGCACAATTAGAATTTACAGGAGTAATTACAAATGTACACTTCGGATGTTGAGATCGAAGAACCCCAAGTGCGATGGTTTGAAGGGCTAATTTGGTCAATCAATAAAATGTACAAGGAAATGAAAAACTTCTGACAGCTGTTCCAAATTAAGATTTTTTTATTATTTTGTTTTTACATAAAACTAAGATTTGTTTGGTTTGGAAATGGTCAAAGTTTAAAGGTGCAGAGTGGAGAGAGAGAAAGAATGATAATATAAAATAGGGTTAATTACACTAATATCTTTCTATTTTGGCTTTTTTATATATACAGACAATTTTATCTTTTATTACATAAATTTCCTCTAAATAATATTGATAAAAAAGTTAACTAATCATAAAGTTAACGGTTTGATACTGTAGCACAGTAAAACTTATATTTTTTCCATTAAATCAATTAAAATAATTAAAAACAAATTAAAATTAAAAAAAATGATCAGATCATATGGTCCATTAGAAGGAGAAATCTAGAGACTCCATCTTCTATGAATACCGTCGAAGCGGTGCTAGTGCTCCAGCGGTTCATAATATGTGGTGGTTGTGGTTCATGAGATTCGGCGATTCCCATTCTTTTTTTTTTTTTTTTTTTTGTAGTTGTTAAGGTGATTGTTATGGTTCTGGTGGAGATTGTGGTGGATGTGATGGTGGACCAGATCAGATTGATGGTGGATTTTTTTTTTTTCTAGGTGACGAAGACAAGATTTCCATCAATCTCATCTCTGTCAACCAGAAAACAAAAAATTTTCAAAGTTTCTTTTTTTCCAACTTGAATGGGATCTCCACCTTCAAATATATATATATATATATATATATATATATATATATATATATTAGTTTGAAGGTTCAACTTCAAACTTTTTTTTATGTTATTTGAAGGTGGATTTCCACTATCTATCTCACAAAATGGGATCTCCACCTTGAATTTTTTTTTTTTTTTTTTTTTTAAGTTTTAAGGTTTTTTTTAATCTTTTTTATTAAGAGCAAAATGATATTTTTGTTCCAAACTGTTAACTTTATGGTTAATCAATGGTTTGATCAACATTTTTTAGGGGAGGTTTGTACAATAAAAGGTAAAGTTAGTCAGTATGTGTAAAAAAGTCAAAATGGAGGGTAATAGTGTAATTAACCCTATAAAATAAGAAATTATAGATGTATTAGGGATACTTCTATAAAAAGTCCTTCTCATTTTATGAAATTTATTTTTTTATCATATTTTGGATATAGTGCTTTTAGGTGCGATTGTTGCAACGGATAAACGGGGGTTTAGACTAATTTTAGTATAATTCTCAGTTTATGTGAGAGGTGGGATTGACTTTTTAGCCAATTCATCCTCACACATGACACAATAGTCCTACCGTGGTAGGACAACAGTCCTGTCACAGTAAGTGGGACAAATTTGTCCCACCTGCTTTTTTCTTTTTAAAAAAAGAAAATTAATACAATATTTATATATAAAATATTAAAATTTATTTAAAAATATTTTATTTTAATATTAAAAATAATATATTTTCATAATAATTTTAAATTAAATTTAAATATTTTATTTTATTTTAAATTTAATTTAAATAAATTTTTAACAAAATTTAATTTAATTTTAAATTATTTTATTTTATTAGAACTTAATTTAAATAATGTTGTTTTTATTGAAATTAAATTTAAAGTATTTATTTTATTTAAAAGTTAATATAATATTATTTTAACTAATTTATATTGTATTAATTATAAAATACAATTATTTTTATGATTTTATCCCATCTCATATAATATCAAACAAGGGATATTACTATTTTTAGTTCAATCCGTACTGTACCAAATACATTACAGTACTAATTTAATCCAATCCAATTTCTCGTGCACCAAACGCACCAAAGTTTTGTAAATCTAAAAACAAATCCACAGTATAAAATTTAAAGGTTTCGTCAAATTAGAAAGACTTTTATAAAAAATTATTCTTATGAATTTTGTTATATAATTTGACAGCCATTCTTTAATCATGTATGACTTTAATAAAATCATGATATTTAGTTCCGAATAGTGCGTGAGTATATATATATATATATTACTAATTGTATTTATGTGTTTTTGTTTTTTATTTTCCGTAGAACAATAGAAAAATAAAGTCAATTAATCCTTCATATTTTTCTACCAGTTTGAGAAAGTAAAACGGTCTAATGATACGATATTTCATGTATACTGAAAATATGTTAATCTCAACAAAGAATTGTAATTATAATATTTTATGAAATAGATATTCATGTATTAATGCTTTTAAGTACTATTGTTAATTGAAAGTATACATGGGGTAAGTAAGAGATTTTGGGTCTATAAAAAATGGAATGGAGTTTTGTATTTCATTTATGAGGACAATATGAGGTTGATCCAGTGGTTTATCCATCGCACTTATACATCCTTTACAGTTGTGAGTTTAAATAGTATATTTCACTCTAAATTCTAAATTAATTATAATTATTAAAAAAAAAATTCATGTGTTTACAGGCATGTGACAAGGCATGGTATTAGACTTATTTTGTACTAAACAATAGAATGCACGTGTTTGGCCTTGCTTGGTTGTATCTATATATATTAACTAATTGCTAATAATTGCTCTAATATATTTACTATCTCATTACATATTACAAAGTCGAGACTCGAGAGATTATTTTATCCTACAATACAATCTAATCAAATTCAATCTGATTCTATATAATACAATACAACATAATGCAACACCTCGGGGACACCCGGACTAGATAAACCAATATAGGGAGAGGTACTTTTAATTATGCAATGTTTGGGGGAGGCATTTTATAATTAAAAAATAAAATAATAATGATAGAAATAAAAAGATAGTGTGGTGGGGGAAGGCCTTTTCAATTGTGTTAAGTGGGGGTTGAAAGGACAAGTTGGATAAGGAAGAAAAAAGATGTCACATGAACATTATCATTATTTTGCTGTTTTGGTCTACTACTTCTCACATGTATATGTATACTTGAACACCTAGACAGCTGCTCAATCTATACAACAAATACATATTTTTTTAATATTATATAATTAAATATTCTTTATTTATCATATAGTATCTAATTGAAATTTATTGTATATTATCAAACGAACAACTGTTTAGGTATGGTATTTTTCAAGTATGCTTAGTTGTAAATTAAAATCAACAACTGTTTATAATTTCATTATTTTATGTATTTCGTAGGAGTTGGGTGCATTTATATATATATAAGAGGTGGTTTAGTGATAAATTCCTTAAATCTATATTAATGAAAACGTAGGTTTGGATGATATTTTCTTCCCAAACTCTTAAATTTATAATAGATAAAGAGAAAAAAAAAAATTTTGGTTAAGGCAGTTGTATACTTCAATAAAAAAATTAATTTCAATGGTTTAATTTCGATTATTTTATATATATGGCCCTTACTATCTACTTCCCAATACTAAATCGGAGAAAGAAAATGATTTTATTTATTATATTTTTTAAGAAATGGATGAAAATGATAATAATATGAGATATTTTAAATTTTTTATTTTTATTAATGTTGACGGTGAAAAATGGATGCAGTGATCAACAGAGGTCAACCGTGCCATGTAAGGTGGTCTCATGGTTTATTGAGCCGATTATATGAGATTAGTAGAATTGTTCCTGCAAAGAAAGTTATCGCAGGGACTAAAAAGCTTCTCGGAGAATGCTTTGGGGGTATGCTACCTGTCAAAGTAAAGAAAGATCAGTGAGGGTTGCCAAACTATAGCAGGCGATCCACCTCCGACGATCAAGTCAGTGTTTTGTCTCCGAGGAGAAAAGAATAGATTTAATGCTCTTTAGGGTTGGTGATAGTGTTTAAATAGCTTACTTCTTTACTTTTGAGTCTCCCCTATTTATATCTCTTCAAAGCAGTTCTCGTTGACTCCCAGTTTGGGGTTGATCAGACGCTGTCAGGGGAAGGAGCAGGGCCAAGTTTCCTTAAATGTGTAACTTTCAACCTATCAGGGATAATGTCCCCAACCAAGACAAAAAAGGTTTGTTCAAACGGTAACCTGCGTTGTCAGGACAATTAATTCTCCTGTGACCTGCTGCCTATGCTGACAATTTCCTGACTTTATATGACATCTCTGCTAGCATGGTCCTGTTTATTTTGATAGTCGCAGGTGCTATCACAGTTTAAGATTAGTGTCAGGCCTTTTTTATGTCTGTTGTGTTTCTCTCTTAACCAACTAATATGTTTCGGTTTTATGAAAAGGCGCGACGAGAACGTGATTCTAGTGGGAAACTTCTTGCCATTTTAGGGATAATTCTGCGAGAAAGGAAGGACGAAGATGTTCTGGAGTTTCATCATGGCTTCTCGCCTCTGGGGCATTTGCTTGGTAGATGTTGATACTACGTCGTTTTACCAAACGTACATACTTTACTAAGTCACAGAGTTACCCCTCAATAATTAATAAATTTAATAATTTTTTATTTTTATTTAAATATATTAAGAATAAATAATTATTTATAATTTTCATTAAGCGTATATATTTTGAAATATATATTTTAATTTTTTTAACTGTAAGGGGGAAAAATAATGAATATTTTAAAATTAGGGGTAAAATAATTTTTTTTTAAAAAATTTTAAAGGGCAAATAATAATATTTCTTATCAGATTAATAGTTAATTACTATTTTATTCTTGAAAGTTAACGGTTAAATTAATTTTTTTAATGGTAGGGAAAAAATGATGAACATTTTAAAAAATAGGGTGGAAAAGAATAGTTTAAAGGCAGGAGGAAAAATAATAAATATTTTAAATGTATGAGATAAAACAATGAATATTTAAACCAGAAGGAAAATAATAATATTTATATTTTAAAAGTAGAGATTAAAATAATGTATTTTTAAAGAAAAATAATAATATTTTTTAAAAAATAGTAAAATAAATAAAAGTATGCAATATTGCAATACATAAATAATGATTTTCCCACGCGAGTCGCGAGGCATTTTAGGGTCGTCTTCTTTTTGCAGGACCCAAAGGTACCCATGCGCTTTACCCTCCCCCATTTCGAGCACCTGGGTCCAATCATTAGCCGGAATAAGAGCCAATTTGCTTCACTGTTTTGACTTGTCAAACAACTCAGCCTAGTTTCTTTCATGAAATAACTCTTTATTACAAATTTTAATTCCTAAAACTAATGCGGATATTCCCTTCCATCTCAGTGATGAGGGGCTCAATTTTTACTATATACATATATGGGTAGTTTTCTCCCCTTATTGTGGGAGTAGTATTCTCCCGTTATGGGAGTAAATATCCGAACCGTACGTTTAGTGATTAATCTCGGCAGGTTCTGGCAGTTGTTGATATTGTAATTGTACACCCTTAAAAAAAAAAAAAAAACCTAATGCAGACATCAGGCATCTCAATATATTATTTCCACCGTTACGGTGTTATCCATAAAAATATAATTGTGTGAGTAAATCTCTCCCTGTGTTAAGAGTAAAAATCTTCCTTATTATTAAGAGTAGTTGTCTGAACCTCTTAAATCAGTTGTTTTCGCAGTCTCTGCTCCTCTCTTTTCTATACTATAATTATGATTTTTTCTTTTAATGAATTCAAACAAGCTAAAGATATTTATATCTTACCGTTATGGCATATTTTATGTACGAGTATCCTATAGCAAGGGAAGTATAGACAGCTAGCACAATAATAGTTTGGCTTTCTTATTCCAGAAAAGTGAGCTCCTGTTGGTCTCTCCTTGGGTGAAAGTCTTCAAAAATATTTGAGGGAACGATAAATAAATGCTAAGATTTAATATTTATCTCTCACCCAAAAATCTAATATATTACGAATTTTATAAAAGTCATTGGTATTTAAAAAAAAAAAGAAAAAAAAAAGCATGTATTGGATGAGAGATGTTTGTGGCGAATCCCAACATAATTTATAGGGATTTTTCTTTACTATTTAATGGTGATATTGTTTTTTAAGAGGATAATATTGGGTTTTTTAACTTAAATAATTGGAAGGTAAAATTGTAATAGTAGAGGGCGTGCTCCTAATTGTTGCCCTTGAAGAAAAATTAGTTGGGAGTATAATAAAATTTTAGATCAAGAAGAAGTGTTTTGGCTCCAAAAGTCAAGAAATTGTTGGCTTAAGGAGAATGATAGAAACACTAAATTCTTTCACCTCTCTACCGTGATTACGAGGATAAAGAATAAGCTTGAGGGTTTAAGGAGGAATGATGGGGTGTGAAGTGTGGACTAGGCTAGAGGTGGACACATTACCCAGTTTGAAAATAACCGACCGAAAATAACCGAAAAAATGAGATTATTTTCGATTATGGATCGTGACTCGTAAAGGTTTGGTTAGTCACTTTGATAACCGAATAAAAATTGATTATGGTTAGGTTATGAGTGTCAAAACCATAAATAACCGAACTTATATAAATTAAAAAAAATAATTTAAAATAGGGTTCTAGATGTATGTGTATGTTTCCATTTCTATTCTATCACTCCACTTCTTGTATTAGGACAAATGCTTTGATTTTCTTTTTCAATTTAGTAAATTGTTTTGATTTTCATTTATATAAGTTGATTATGTTAATACAAGGATCGTTTATGACTTGAATTTTAATTACTTTTTTGTGGTATGCAATGAATTAATTTTAATTAGTTAACTGATTCTTTATTTGTTTCGGTAGAGAAATGAAATGTCTATTATTTCTCAATTGAAGTGAGATTCATTTGTGAAGCATGAAATCCTTATTTTTTTATTTTTATGTGATACTTGAATACAATGTTTTTGTTTTATTGGTATTAGGGAATTAATGTTGTGATTTAGTTTAGTGTGATATAATATGGGGTTAATTACACAAACACCCGTATTGAATGGCGTTATTGCACTCGCTGGCAGGTTTTCCGTTTATTGCACAAACCACCCCTTGATTTCGTTGACAGTCAACGGTCAAATTGACAGTATGTTACTGTAGCAAGGACAAAATTGTCCTTTTCCCATTAAACCATTAAAATAATTAAAAAATAATTAAAAAATAAAAATAATTTCAAATTTTTTTTCCCATTAAATCAATTGAAACAATTAAAAAATAAATTAAAGTAAAAAAAAATAATTAAAATAAAAACTGGATCAGATCAAATCTGGTCCATTAGAATTTAGAAGGTATCAGATTTCTCAAGAAATCTCGAAAAAGCCATCTCCATCTCCCATGGCTCCTTCCATCTTCATCTCCAAAAAAAAAACAAAAAAAAAATTAAAATAATAAAAATAATAAAAATCAAACTCCATATTTCTTTTTCCTTATTCTTCTTCTTCTTCTTTCCCAATTTTTTTTCTAAACAAAAACCAAATCCTTCTCCAAACCTCATTCTTTTTCTTCTTCTTCTACCCAAAAATACAAACCTAATAATCCAAAATTTTGAACCTTTTGTTTTCCAAACAAATCCTTTTCAACAAACCCAAAAATCTAAAATTCGATTTAAATGTTTGGATAAAAAAAAAAAAATTCGAAGAAGATGTGTAGGTAAAAATTTTTTTGGGTTTGGTTGAAAAAGAAAATGTTTGGTTGTTAATGGAAATCTATTTGAATAAGGAGATGAACAGTGCCTTTTTTTTAAAAAAAATTATTTTTCATATATTAAATAATTATTAAAAATAATAAAATATTTTGGTTGTTGAGAAAATTGAAGAAAATGGACAAAATTTGAACATGCAAATTTTTTGTTTTTGTTTGGTTGCTGTAAAAAATGAAGAACGTGAAGGAAACTTTTTCTTTTGAATTGATTTGTAATTGTTCTTGTATTTTAATTGATAAGATAACATTTAGTTGTTATTTGGGTTTGATTGAAGAAGAAGATATTAAAAAAATTTAATTGGTATTGAAAATTTAATTGAAGAAGATGATGAATAGTAGAATTGTTTTAAAAATTAATAAATAGAAATAAAATAAGATAGTAAGGGTATTTTGGTTATTGTGTTAAAACAGTTAATTTGACCGTCGGTCAACGATTTGGTCAACAAAATTGAGGAAATATTTGTGCAATAAATGAAAATTTTGCCAGCGAGTGCAATAACGTCATTCAACACGGGATATTTGTGCAATTCTTGGTTTATGTCAAATAAATTTAGCTTTGCTTGCTGGGATTATTTTTATTATGTTACGATGTAATTATGGACTGTATCATATGGACTGTTTTATGGACAGTTTTGTTATGAACGTTTTTATTAATTATTATGGTGGACGACTGAACGGTTTAATTAAAAACAATTAAAAAAAATATTTTTTTTCCTAATCACCAAACAAACCTAAAATCTTCTTCTTCTTCTTCCTCCTCCCAAACAAACCCTAAAATTCCAGACTTTTCTAATCACCCAAACAAACTCAAAATCTTCTTCTTCTTACCAAACAAACCCAAAAATTTCAGATTTTTTCAACCACCAAAACAAACCGAAATATTCTTCTTCTTCTTCTTCTTCTTCCTCTTCCTCTTCCTCTTCTTGCTTCTCTTCTTCTTCTTCTTCCTCTTCTTCTTCTTCCTTTCTTCTTCTTCTTCCTCTTCTTCTTGTTGGTAGTCCCGGTCCCAGTCCAAGTCCATCAAGGCGACGTCGTTTCTCGCAGACTCCGATTCCGGTATTTCGCTTTCTCTCTGAAACTATCTTGTGTTTGGCTGTGGAGGAAGTGTAAGAATCATAAACAAAATAATTTAAATGGGTTATTGAAAGTCACTGTATGAGGAACATGTAAAGGTAGAAACTTTGAACAAAATTTCATATTAAATTTGTAAGTTTTTATTGATTAGTTTTGGAGGAAATCACTGGACGGACAAGTGATAGTAATTTTAATGTAAAAAAAAAAAAGAACAAATATGAGGAAGCATCTTTGTAGCGGTAGAATTTTAGCAGATTTTAGAATTATGAGTCTGCATTTTATATGTATGAAATTGTGGGAGTGCAGACAGTTAGAAAAGCACTTGAATGCATAAATAAGTTTGTAAATAGATTGGATTATTTGGAGCTTAATTTGTTTTGATTGTTTGTATTTGAATCTACCTGATATACGTTGTGAGTTGTGACCAAATTTAAGTTTTATAAAAGCTAAGAAATTCAAGTTCAAATTTGAATCCAAATATAATGTAGTTTATGTTCTGTATTAAATCTATATAGTTTTTGTTTATATGTCTAAATAAGAAATAAATAATACTGTTACTTATATGTCTTCCTTTTGCTAGAGTCAGATCATTATTGGTTCATCTCCATATTAGATTGAACATTGTTCGATAGGACTCGGACTTACTAGTTGGATCTTGTAATCTGTGTATCATCATATTTGAGTCAGAGTTAGGTTGAATTGGAAATCTGACTCAATCATTTCACATCCCTCCATTTATGTGTATGTATTTTTTGTTTGTTTTTCTAGTTCTGTACAATTTTTCGTTAGATTTTTGAGTATTTCATAGTTAAAGTTCTGTGATAACTGTTCTTAGCTTTTAAGAAAAAATAGTGACTAACTTGGACTTCTGCAGTTTGTACCATCAGCAATTTGATTAGCCTTTCCTTCACGTATACTTGTGTTTGCCTCCAATGACACCAGGAAATGCTCCACCATCGTTGGAGATTTTAGGTACTTGTTCAAAATTCTGTGTAATTATCAGTACATTTTTCCTCTTCTCATATCGTCCTTTTCATCTCTCCTAGTAAGAGAACCTGATGGTTTCTCCGTCTGGAGTGGGCCTCCATTCGGCAATGGTCAACCCAATGTCATGCTCGAAAGAGTTGCATGTACCAGTGTAAAATTCAGTGAGGATGGATCCAGACTCATGGTGATGAAATCCGACTCTATTATTGGCATCTATGATTGCGGCAGCTTTAAGGAGATTAAATCTTTTCAAGTCCCCAATGTTGTTGCTGCCTCATTGTCGCCCTGTGGGACTTATCTTCAGACATTCCAGAAATATTCAACACCACAAGAAAAGAATGTAGTCTTGTGGAAGACGGAGACTGGTGATTCTGTTTATCATCTATTCCAGAAGAACATGACAAAAGCCACATGGTAATTAAAATTATTATTTAGGTATTTTATTTCAGTGGAAAACTAAAATTTCAAATCTGTTTTATTCTTAATTTTATAATATTTCGTGTGTATCACTGAGATTCATTGTTATTATTATTTTTAAATTAACCTATTTCTATTTAATTATACTATTTTCAATATGATGTCAAAGTTAAGTTATAATTCTGACCCTCTCTCTCTTTCTCTCTGGTGTGCGTCTGGTGTGTGCTTGTTTGTGTACAATCTGGTATTAAGTTCTAATATATATATATTTAAATGTTTGTCCTTCAGGCCATCAATCAGGTTTAATTCTGATGAAGCTGTTGCATGTCGGCTGGCCACAAATGAATTACAATTTTTTGATGCTAGAGATTTTTCTAAGGGTATTATACATCGCCTAAGAGTTCCTGGTGTGGCTGCATTCGAGCTTTCTAAAGCACCTGGGTCCCATGTGGCAGCATATGTTCCAGAATCCAAGGTTTGTGCTCCACGAGTTTAGGGCTATTTTAGGAGCTCATTTCTCCATATGATAACAGAAGGGTTAATTAATGCAGTACAATGATATCCTGGATGTATAGGGTCAAACAGAATGCAAAGTTACCATGCATGCAGGTTTCCACTAGACATATCTTATTTGAGTTAATTTTCCAGGTGAAAGATGCACATAAGTTCTTTAAGCTTGAATTGTTTATTATGTCAGAGTTCTAAAGATTGAATCCAGTATCTAATTTCATTTTGTCCAAAATTGAGAGTTTGCTTGAAAGCTTAAATATGGTGGAGGAGCAGCTTAGAGTCTGTTAAAAGTTCCAAAAAGGTGATTAATCTAATAATCATTTAATAGTTGAAAATTAGAATTTTAAACTTTTTTTCTGTTATTTGACTATATATCATATTAAGGAAATGATGTAATGTCTTGGGGTTTGGTAGATCTGATATTGGACTACCGTTCTAGGTTACTAAGATGGTTACATTGAATTTTGGCAAAGTGGCATGTCAAATTGTAACTGATATTTCATTTTTGTGTTCTGGATTTCTTTTTGTTTTGATACTTTTTAAAATTTAATTTTTGTATTTAACCTACTGAAAGAAACTATATATTTTGTTTATTATTATTATAATGTAGGGAACTCCTGCCAGTGTTCAGATATATGTTTGTGAGAAAGATTTGCAAAGTCAACCTGTAGCTCGAAGGAGTTTTTTCCGTTGTTCTACAGTGCAACTGAGTTGGAATCATGGTTCTACTGGGCTTCTAGTTCTGGTGCAGTCAGATGTTGATAAGACCAATCAGAGCTATTATGGGGAGTCGAAGCTAAACTACCTTACAACGGATGGGACACATGAAGGCCTTGTGTCTCTTCGTATGTTCTAACTTAATCTGTGCACATTTGACACTCCCTGCACATTACTGATTATTGGATAAATTGGCAGGTAAAGAGGGGCCTGTTCATGATGTTCAGTGGTCATATTCTGGTTCAGAGTTTGCTGTTGTTTACGGATGTATCCTTTCCTCTAGTTATTCTAATAAAATATAAAGTTTTGTAGAAAATTTAATAAGCCATCCATAGTGTTTGACATACTTGCTTTTTTGTGGATTATACGTTATTTGAAAGGCATAAACAGAATCGAACGTATGTGGACATCAGTAGACATTTGTTCACTGGAATTAGAAGATTGGATAAATTTTTAATGGTTCTAACTAATGATTTTGACTATTTCATTTAATTCGATTTATGACTCTACCTAGAAAAAACTGTTATGATCAGTTGAGCAAAAGCTTAAAATCTTTAATGATATCACCTTTCCAGCCCCTCTTGTGGCTTCTTTGTTTGTTTTCCATTATTTAACTGCTATTGACATCAGTAGACATTTGTTCACTGGAATTAGAAGATCGGATAAATTTTTAATGGTTCTAACTAATGATTTTGACTATTTCATTTAATTCGATTTATGACTCTACCTAGAAAAAGCTGTTATGATCAGTTGAGCAAAAGCTTAAAATCTTTAATGATATCACCTTTCCAGCCCCTCTTGTGGCTTCTTTGTTTGTTTTCCATTATTTAACTGCTATTGGATTTCAAATTTTCTCATCAAAATTGTGTAAGAACTTTGGGTATTTGTTACCCTCCCATATAACATTCACTTTCCAAAAGTCCTTTTGCAGTTGTTGCTGTTAAGATTGTGTTGTCCCTTGACCTTTAATAGTTATGCCTGCATGTGCGACGGTGTTTGACAAGAAGGGCAAACCTTTACTGGAGCTTGGAACAGGTCCTTACAACACAATTCGATGGAACCCGAAAGGAAAGTGTATCCTTTACCAAAGATTTGGATTCCTACTCTTCTGTAGTGAATATAGCTTGACAATATGAAGCAGCTCTGTTATTATCCTTTTACCTATGTATATTTGTGGCCTTAATCCTCTGGTATGCAGTTTTATGCTTGGCTGGTTTTGGAAATTTACCTGGTGATATGGTACGTTTATATGACCCAATGTTTTTTTTTGCGTGAAGTCTATTATATTTGTTTATTCAGGTGATACTAGCTTTCTCGAAGTGCCTTTAGATTCCCCCCTGCCCTTACCCCCGTTAAGAGTAGTCATTTATTCTTAAAGAAACCAACTAAACAATAAAATTGTTTTTTCTGCTTTTAATAAATAATTTTGCAACTTGATAGTATATATACATCGTTGTGGTTTTGGTGAATTTACTAGTTCTCCCGCGTCTGTTTAAATTTAATGTTTGACGATATTCTCTGGCTAATGATGTTTTCTTTTTTTAAGTTGTTTTTATGCATCTTTAAGTGTCTCTTTCATTTGGATGACCTCCGGTCTAGTGATATTATTTTAGTAAATGTTACGTTTTACTGCTACTTTTCAGGCTTTCTGGGACTATGTTGGCAAAAAACAGCTTGGAACAACAAGGGCTGAATGTTCTGTAACTAGTGAATGGTCCGCAGATGGATGCTACTTTATGACTGCCACAACAGCTCCAAGATTACAAGTTGACAATGGGTATGTTGATCTTAGATTATATTTTATTGTTGTATTTTGCTGGGTTGGAAAGAAGTGTCTGTAGGTATACATTACTTCATTACATCATCAACTTCCACAGATGGTTCTTTGTTGTTCAACTTAATTATCAGTCGTTAATCAATGAAATTCTATCTGACTTGCTCGATGCCAACCTATTTTTTAGTCGTTGGGCTGATTGGTAAATGATGGTGCTTATAAATTGAGCATCTATTTCTGCATCTAATCATGTTGCAAGAGTTTTTTCTGATTGAATTGAAGCTCTGCATTTTGCTTAGGGTGAAGGATAGTCTCAGCATGTTGACCAATTTCCATAGATTATCCTGATAGGACGTTTCCATAGACGGCAATGACATCTGCATTTGGAAGATATTTGGGGCATGGTTGAATCATTTGGTCAAATTTAGATTTTCTGCCAATAGGCTATTAAAATTGTGACTTATTTGGTTTGTTATTGAAGGATTAAAATCTTCCACCACAATGGATCATTATACTTCAAGAAAATGTTTGACAAGTTATTCCAGGTTGGTTTGGTTTGTTAGTTGTTACAACCAAAGTAAAATTTGGAGTGGATTAATATCAGTTAGTTTCGTTTAGCACTTTGGTATTTAATGTCAACTTTTTGTCCAGGCTGAGTGGAAACCTCAGTCCCCTGATAGGTTTGGTGAAATCACTGAACTTATCAAGTCGGTTGACTCATTAAAAGTTGAAGAAACCAAACCACGAGGTTCTATTTCTTGTTTACTTATGAACTTAAATTTAATTATGAATTTTTGTATTTAATTGTTCAGTTTACTAAGAAGCCTGTTTATCTTTTTTGTTCTAGGGTCATCCTCTAGTCAAACTGCATCAAATAACCCTCCGGCAGCTAAACCTGCTGCCTATCGCCCACCACATGCCAAGACTGCAGCCGCCATTCAAGCAGAGGTATATATGCATACTACAGCGTGGTCTTCATAGGATCATTTTTTTTTTTTCACTGTATGATTTGTTAGGCCAATCATTTGGATGGGGTTTACATCTATGTATGAAAATAATTCTTTCTCATAAGCTAAAGGGGGTATAGAAATGACTTCCATAAAAAAAAAAAGGTTTTATCTTTTCCTTATATTCAAAATATAAGTTAAACGTCTTTCCATCAAGTCGATAAACATCGCCTTTGTTAAACATTTATAAGGGAAAATTTCGTTAACTTGCCTTGAGGTTAAGTTAAAATACAGGTAGACCCTATTGATTTTGAAAAATTTGTCTTAAAACCCCCTTGAAATCTAAAAGTCGTCACTGAACTCCCTTAAAAGATGTCATTGATCTCTATTGAAGTTTGTAAAATTATTAAAAACCTTCCCTGCAGGATTGGTCTCTGTGTAGGCTCCAAACTGGATAGATTTAGTGAAATTAGGCAAACCTCAGGAGAGGGGAATGAAATTAATTCTATTTATTAGGAGAAATGACTTAATTTTCCTGAAGCATTTTCATTACTTCTCTCAATTTATTGAATTGGGGGGATTTATTGTTATTATGACATTGAGAGGTTCTATATAACTTGCATAATTTTTTTCTACTTTTTAATCACTTACCTCACCCCACTTCGCAAACACAAATTAAACTGAACCCCTCTTCAGATTGGTTTGAGGTTAATTGATCCTTAGACCTCATATTCTACTGTAAGATATCTTAACAACTTGGTTATTGTTATTATTGGGTTTACTTGTTTGTGATGGAGTTTACTACTTTGACTTCATCTGCTCATAAGCAAAATGATCTTATAAAAAAAATTGTCTTTATGATTACCTTCAAGTAAATTAAGAATTTGAAATTTCTTATCCAGCTCATTCTTCACATGATAGATAGGAAATATATTTTCAAATTGTTTTTAATTTTTTGTAGGGGAGGCATTTGTGGATGGATGGCACTTTTGTAGTTGATTGTTTTTTTTCCTTCCAAACCTTTCTGTTGAAAATAGGGACATCAATTCATGTAATGGTAATTGACCATATTTAGATTTCTTATTCTTCCTCCCCAGTATTTCACAAGAGGTGGGATTTGTTGTTTCAGTGAAAACTGTAAAAATTACCTTTGAATGTTCAAAGTCTAATCACAAGCTCAGTTACAAATAACTGTAGTGTGTGTAGCATACATTTTACAGTGGTATCTTTTTGATGCAGTCTCCAGGGATCATAGACTCAACCGATCTCTTGCAGGGGTTAAGAAAAAGTTGTTTTTTATTAACAGCTTTTCCCTTGATTGTACAAAATTCTCCTCTTTTCTATACCCTGTCTGTTTATGCCAAACAATTGCGTTAAGATTTTAGTATGCCATCTTTTCCATATATGACGGTTCCCAATATACCTGTTAAATGCTTGTTTAAGGGCCTTGAATATATGAACTGATGGATTTTTGTGATAATAGATAAATGCATCTGTAGTTATGTTATATCAGAAGTGTAATTGGACTAAAGCTATTGTTTTATGTGGTTCTAACGGTTTTAATGATCTTGTATTGGCAGCTGTTTGGGGAGAGCTCTAAGCAGTAAGTACATTCGCTCTTTTCTTGCCTAATTGTCCTTAATCTACATGCCTGATGTTGTCTGAATGGTAATTGCTAATCATTTTTTACATATCAATTCAGGGAAACGAGCAAAAATGCACTAAAAAACAAGAAGAAAAGGGAGAAACAAAGGGAGAAAAAGGCCTGCTGAGGTGGCTTCAGCAACCAATGGTTCATGACCAAGTGCAGGATTGTAGTGTAAACATTTAATTTTGGACTTTAGAGGAGGCTGGAATTATGCCTTGGCTTGGTTTTAGTGTAACAATCTTCGCAGGTTTTTACTGAAAATTTTTGTCATGAATTCGCTTATATATGCATATCTTCACGTGTATGAGGATATGATTTTGTATGTGAACATCTTGATAGTTTCAGTCACAGATTATTTAAGAGTGTTGAGGAAGCTCTGCACAGATGTTTAACATTTTGACTTAGAAATAAACTGAAATGAATCTTGATATGCTTTTATTTTGACTTGATTACAAAATTTGAGATCATTATTCATTGGCCTCTGGATCGGATGACCACCATGACCTCATCCACAGAAATTTGAAATCATGGGTCGTGTTAATGGGAAAATGTAATTTGAAGAAAAACAAAATGAAAGCAAGATAGGTGTTGTTCTAGATATAGGAGTTCAATTTTTGTAATCACAAGTTTGAAAAGTTTTAGCATACGATTCTGTTTCATCCTCGTCACGCCAAATTTGAAAATCCTTACAATTGGATAACCTGCGAATTCTATGCAGTCCATCACAGACAAACACAATATTTCAACTGATGCTGCATCATTTGAAATCAAACAAGAATAGACAAAAATTAAACAAAATAAAAAGAAAAATAAATTATTTCTTATTACTCTTCCCACAAACGGAGTTACATAAACTCGTGTTGCCTTTTCTTTAACTTGTTGCAAACACATTCTGGGTAATCAAAAGTAACAACCAAAAAAAATTAAGGGCTTGTTTAGCACAACTTTTAAAAGTATGCTTTTAACACACTCTGGGCAAAGCAAAAAGATGTGTTTCAGAAGACAACGTAAATAAGCCCGAAAAGAAATATCTCCAAAACAATTTGAATTTCAAATTATGACTCAGGAATCCCAACAAAGGAAGATTACATGATAGAGCAGATTCGCTTTCTTTGAACAAGGCACCTTCCATAGAATTGTCATAATGGTAACATAGAGCTACAAAGAAACAAACCAGGAGCTTCATAGACTGACCTTTCCTTGTTCCTCAAAATTTCATATCAGTTGTCCATGTACCTTGCACACTCGGGTGCTTGGTTACATGTCTTGTCTTTAGTTTTACCACCTTCCTTCCCAGTGAATTCCTTAGCCTGGTTGCATGCAGCAATACGTCTTCTGGAGTCAGATTCTTCACACATACCACCCTTTCGTTTCTGTTTCCTGAGTTATGTGACAATAGAAACCCTTAATGAAACTGAGAACAGTTCTTGTCTTCTAGAGACAGAAAACACATGGATGCATGCATGTGCACACAGAAACACATACAGAGAAATGAAAGGGGGTGGAGAAGAGGGAGGGAGAGAGAGAGAGGCAAACTTACTGTAACAGCCCTTCAAATGCGGATGCTGACCACGGATGAGTTCAGTAATCACCTCTAGCTGAGGGTTGCTCTCTTTAAATGTTGGCAAATGTGACTCCATAAATGCCCTGCCATGTTAGTACGTTAACCAATAAGGCAAAGAAGGAAATGAACCACAAGATTCAATATATTCTAGCAGTTGTTGATGATTAATACATAAGGATAGTTGCTGATAGTACAAAGATTGCTCAACCTTGCCACATAGGCAGGAAAAGAAAGGGACAAGGGAAGTGGAAGAACCCAGCACATTCATGTAATGATCACATAGAGATTAAACAATTGAAAAAATTCTATTTGTTTCGAATGCCCTTCAAGTACAAGAATATGTTGTCTGGAAAACAAGTGATGCTGCTACAAGAACCATAGTATACCCTAATGAATCATCTTACAATACCTGGCACTGATGAAATGGAAACTGGATTTGAATTTGTTATGCAAGTCTCTCAGAACAAAAATTAAATGTGACCTAGAGGCAGATAAAATCATACAGTCTACAACGTCCTTGGATTCAAAGTTCACTTTCATCTTATTGTTACCTAACTTTCTTTTGCTATCATTTTATATTTTGCATATAAATCATAGTTGACTGTTGGTAATATGGTATGAAATCAACATACTGAAAAGTTACGATTTAGGTTAGCAAAACTGCCATTCACCTACTTCCTAATATTTATGTTTCAATCAAATCAATCCAAACCAACTTAGGTTAACATTTAACCTACATATTAACTAATTAAATCCACCATCTATTTATTACATAGCAAATCACTAGCTGATGTACTGGGACAATGTAACAAAAGCACAACCAATGGTTCCAATTAGATAATACACACACCTAAACATAAATTTTGTCTAGAGTAATCTTAATATGAACATGGTAACCAATTGATGTGGAACTGTCTGCCTGAATATTGATAAGGATTCATCACATATAAACCAATCAAGTCTTCTTACAACGAGAACAGGTTTTACTTGAAACAAAAAGAAATTGCAACAGCAAGAGCTGAGTAAAAATGTGAAAATGCGAAAGCATACAACTTTCAGGATGTGTTCTAAAAGGTACATGCTGAAAATCAGAACTTATCACATTGATTTCTTATCTTACTTTCACTTCTTTGTGAAACAAGTAGATGCAACACCAAATGCTAAATGGTTCAAAAATACAAAGGATGGTGCTATAAAATCATACCTGATGCCCCTACTACTTCCTCCCCAATCACAGTAGCTGACAATAAGCTTTTGAAGTTGCCACATACCTCGCAGGGCCATCTGAGCTACAAAAACAATGAGTTGATTAGAAATTTTGGTATTACAACAGAAGACTAACCAATAGAAATACTTTATGGTAGGGGTGGGCATTTTTGAGTTAGGTCGGGTTAAAGGTCAACCCCACCCACCCCAATAAAAATCGGATTGGAAAAAGTTCAACCCAACCCATCTCAATATAAATTTTCAATCCAACCCAACCCAACCCAATGTTGGTCGGGTTGGGTTGAACGGGTTAAGACTTAAAACATAAAAAAAAAATCTATTTCATACAACTTATTTAAATTACATAAGATATTAGTAGATACATAATAGAATACTATCAATCCTAACATCACATAATTTAAACTCCCATAACATAACATAACATACATAGTAGTTAAAATTGAATACTACATCAAATATCAAACCTAATATTACATAACCAAAAATAATTTGAACTCCATATCCTTCGGCCTCATCCAAGCACAAAGAAAAAGGAACCCAAAATAAAATCATATAAAGTTTACTATGATTCTCACATCCACCAATTCTTTTATTATTGCTTGCTCACAAAAAAATAAAATCATGTAGATAACACCATTGATTCTCACATCCACCTTCTCCTTCGTTTATTATTCCTTGATCCTATCATCCCAATTCATCATACCTTTCATTGTTATAACTTCAAACAAGAGTAACAAATCAAACAATAAAGCTGTACTATTCGGGTATCTATTTCAATTGTTGGATACATCCTAAGACTATCAGGAAATAATATATATTTGTCTTGCATTAGAACTCTTAATAACAAACTAATAGAGAGTTTTAAGTAAAAAAATTGGAATTGTATATACTAATGCTACGAAATACACCAATTAAATCAGGGAACTCGGGTAGTGACAGAAAATCATACATACCAAAAAGTACTTGGATTTGTACACCAATAGTTTTGTATTTTAGTAAAAAGTGTATACTCAATATTCACAAATAATAGCAAATATATAAAAGCAGATATATTAAGAAATTTGGGAGATAGATGATGCTATCGAACCCATATCACACCAGGTGGGCAAAAATCATTTCGGTTTTTGACAAAATAGCTAAATGTTTGCTTTGCATTGTAGTGGCCCTTAATCAATACAATACAACCCTACTTTAGACAACAAGAAGTCAAAACAAGACATTCATAATCATAATCATTGATTCATAGGATATTTGAAATTAATTAGAAATCTCATTCAAATCACATAGACATTTACATAAACACATGAAAAGCAATAGAGATTACAGAGAGTGTTGATATGTGTGGAAATTATATAAAAACTATTTGTTTGACAGTTTTTTTTTTTTTTTCTATGACAACTTTTTTCTATGTTAATTTTGCTACATTTCAACACTTAAGTGGTCCGACACACTTGCTGATTGGTGTACGGTCAAAATTTTCTTGTGATATTTAGGATAGGGGTAGGCGTGGTTCAGTTTGGTTTTGGCCAAAACCGATAAAAAACAACAATTGATCGGTTTTTGAAAAAGTGAACCAAACCGAGAACCGAGAATAAAGCGAACCGAACCAAACCAAACCGAATTGGACCGGTTTGATTCGGTTCGATTTGGTTGGTTTGTGGGGTCTATTGGGTATATAAATTATAACGGGCTTTCGGTTATTTTTACATCAAAATATGTTCAATAATACAAAATCAATTCAATAATCCAATAATACAAAATCAATCTAATAATCCAATAACACATGTTATCATTGTGATTAACATATATCTGTGTACAAGATCAATCCAATAATCCCATATAAACACATGAAAAAAAATTCAATAAAGTAAAACACAAAACAACACCATTATATGTTGTTTGACAATCAGATTATTTCAACATAAATTTTATGTTAACCAATATATTACAAGAGAATGCAAATGCATATATCATATTCCATACACTGCAAACCAGAAGACATAAGCAGATTATTCTCAAAAATGGTTCTGTTTTGACAATCAGATTGTTCTTAAAAATGGTTCTGTCAAAAATAATTCAACCAGAAGACATCACCAACACCATTTACATGATACCTACATGCATGATGCATCATAGACCAGAAAACAAAAAATTCACATGCATCCAGTATTTACATGCACCAAATCCCCAGAAAACAGCAATCCCACATGCTGACATGCATCTAAAACTCTCGAGCAAAAGCAAACCCAGAAACAATATAAATCGAAAATAACATCAGAATCCATACATTAACAAAGCAAAACTTGAATCAAAACCAGAAGACGGCGCGCTTGCGGAGGGCCTTGGAGGTGCGAGCAGTCTGATTCAAGAAGAGCAACTTGAGGTCTGGACGGCGAAGCGGATTGATTCCAGAAGACGGTGCGCCTGCGGAGGGCCTTGGAGGTGCGACGAAGACGAAGGGAGGCGTCACTGGAGGCTGGTCTGGACGTGGGTGACTGGGCGGTGTCACTGTGGCTGTGATGGGTGGTCTGCAGCGCTGAAGATTGAAGGAAAAGTTAGGTTTGGGGCGGGGCTGAGCTGAAGAAGAAATTAGATTGATTTAGGGTTTTATATATATATGTGACCGGTTTTGTGGTTCAGTTCGTCAGTTTGGGCCGCCAAACTGCGAACCGAACCAGTTAGGTTGGTTTAAAAAAAAAATCAACTAAACTGAACCAACAAAACCTGTTAAACTGATTCACAACCGTCTGGTTCGATTTAGTTCAGCAACTACGGTTTCATGCCCACCCCTAATTTGGGACAGCCCAGGCACTGGCTACGGCAGTTGTACATATAACAGTGTTCAATTCATTGAAAAAAAAAAATAATACCAATATCAGGTATCAAAGAGACAAGAGTGTTGTAGTGGTGGAAGCGTGGAGTGTAGAGGACTGGAGAGCGGCGCCGGTGTATCCTGAACGGAGAAGAAGAGCAGTGCTTGGTGAGGAAAAGGAGAGGGCGGCGGTGGCTGCTTAGGGAGCAAAGAAAGGGAGAGAAAACGTCTCAATTGGGTTTTTAAATAAAATTATAGAGGGCAGCAGTGCGACGAATTCGTATTATTATTATATTAAAAGAAGTTGTAGTTATTATAATCGTATGCACTTTTTTTGGCTTCATTTACAGCGTTTAGCACAACTGCACAAGGTTTCCTTCGTTGTTTCTCAGCAACACAAAAACCCTTGTATACTCTAATTCAAGAAAATCGAAGTGAAAATAAATTAAACTTTCAAGTAATTTGGATTCATGCAAAATAACCCAATCAAAACTTTCAACTTCTCAAGCTTTTTTCATACACAAACATATCATCAAATGAAGCAGACGGGTCAGATCAAAACAGTGAATAATACGCGATTAAAAAAATAAATACATTTCATCAAAGTATAATTACCAGTTCTCAAAATCCAAACCCTAACAAAGAACACACAGAGAGAGAGAGAGAGAGAGAGAGAGAGAGAGAGAAGAGTGTGTGTGTGTGTGCTGACCTGAAGCCGCTAGATTTTGCTGTTGTGTTGTATTTGGTTGCGGAGCTGCAAAAGCATAATGGTTTTGGGTTTTGGAAGCGGTTAATGGATTAAATGTGTGATTTTATTTTTTTAAGGTAAATGCACTGAAACCCCTGAAGTTTGTCATAAATACAATTAAAATGTAAGTAAGTATTTATTTCCTCAGACCTCACCTACTTTTAAAGTTGACAAATTAACAAAAGTTCTATTAAAATTTAAAAATGATAAAATAAAAAAATTGGGAACTAATTTTTTTTAATATGAATTTTATACTAAAACATTTAAGAAAATTGGAAAACATACGAAAAATTGAAAAAAAATAGTTCTTGTATTCAAAAAATAAAAACTTTTCATCGAACGTAATTTATTTTCTTATGGAGATACAAAAATTTTCATTAACATTCTTTAAAAAGGTATTTTAACAAGAACATTTACATTGAAATGTGCGGATTATAATATTATTATAATACACTAAAGGGTTGCTGATGTGAAAATTTTTCTTTTTTTTCTTTTTGAAATAAACAAAACAACACAAAACTAAACCAGAAACACAAAAGCAAAAGAAATAGGATAACTCTCATGCCACAAAGAATCTCTATCAGAAGAGATGGCCAAAGAAGTAAGGTTGTAGGACAAGCTATTACTCGTTCTGAGAGTAGCAAGGCACTTCTGAACCCCAACCTCTATATATAGAGAGCTTGAATATCCTTGATCACGGAACCAGTAAGCACAACAAGAAGGCTTAGCAAAGGTGACACCAACTACCACATTGACAGCATCCACCTCGACTAAAGCCACCAAAAGACGCAACTGCTTAGCAACATAAAGACCTTCTCGCAAGGCCATAAACTCACCAACATCAGCAGACACACTACTCTGCAAAACTTTAGAGTTTCTGATAGCACCACCCAAGCCAATAACTCCACCGTACTGATTAACTGCAACATCAGTATTCAGTTTTAAAGAACCAGGACGGGCGGCAGGGCACCAGGCACATCTGGAGGAGGGGATCAGCACAAATCAAACACCTTTTGAGAATTCTGAAAATCTGCTAACAACCCAGAAACTCAAGAAATCAAGTCATCCTCAACTTGAATCTAGACTGGTGCACTTTAGCATTCTTATTGCCCCAAATACCCCATAACAACCTACAAAATCCCTCAAATTAACCTTGTCCACTAAGCAACACAACACATCTCTACACGACAACCCCTTCAAACCCATAATCAGAGGCCAAAAAGAGGTTTGAGACCAAATAAGCTTAACAGAATTACACCACAACAGAGCATGGACAGAAGACTCAAAAACTTTACAGCACAAAGGACAAATAGGATCCACCCCTATTTTTTTCAAAAGCAAGTTTAGCAAAGTTGGTATAGCATCATGATAAAAATCCTCACTTTAAGGAGAATGTTGAGATGCAACCAAATTTTTCACCACTTCTGAACCTGAGAAGAATCCAAACTTTCACCCCTAGACTTCCCATGCAGAGCCAATCTGTGACCACTCCTCACAATGTAAACCCAAAATTTTTTCTATATATATACAAATCAAAACTTTTAAATAAGTTATTTTATATTTGGTGAAAATATTGTAATAACATACAATGCACTTCGTAAAATCATTAAAAAAAAAAAAAAAATACTTTTATTCATTCTTCTGCATGCTTTCTTTCTTTTTTTTTCTAAAATTAAACAAAAAACAAAAAAAATTTATGAGTAAAATATGTAATGAATTTAAATATTTTTGTTTTCTAAAATTATAAGGATGAAACGTTATGGGAAAATAGTTTTCTATTATACTGCAAATTAGAATTTTGATATTATGAAATTTCATTAATTTTATTTAATAATGAATATAATTAAATTTATATATCAGAAAATTGAGAGATTGATTTTCTTAAAAAATTGACATGTTAATTTTACTTTCCGAAATGAAATTAATCATCCCACTTGATTTTATTGAAATAAAAATAAATAAGAAAGATTCAAGCATCCAAAAGTATACAAATCTAAAGAATTTCATTGTCAATTCAAATTATTCTCAATCTTACATAAATTCATGAAAATCAGAAAAATAATTAATATATCAAAATTCACACCCTCTCTTATTACTCAAAAAAGTACTCAAGTGACACACAAAACAAGCAAAGAAAACCAAAACCACAAACTGCCTGCTACTTTCCAAGAATCATCAACCATCACCACCACCGTAGCCGTGAGCACTGCCACAGCCACTGCCTTCCATGGTGGACATGTGAGCGATCCCATAATCAGCCCCATGACCAGTAGTAGTAGTACTACTGTTGGTACTACCTCCATGATGATGATCATCACCACGAGTTGCGGCATAGTTTCCTCTAATTAATATTCCTACCTCTTTTACCAGATTTCCTATGCGAATCTTTAGATAATTTGTGGATTCCTCCATCACCAAAATCTCCTCTTGCATCTCATCTCACTATTATTTGCTTTCTTAGTCAGCATTGTTTAACAGTTTCACGAAAAGAAGTTGGTTCCAAAACCATTTTCATTTTTGTAATATTTTCTACTCTTAAGCTTTGGTCACAAGTATTGTACAATTACAATTAATTCGGAATTCGAGAAGAGGGGGGAGACAACTCGAGCTCACAACCTCATGGGTGTAAGTATGAGGGACAAATCACTGGACCAAACTCATCTGGTCACAAGTATCGTAGAAAAACCAATGATTACAAGACAACCTAAGCAAAAGACCGACCAAATTTTATCTTCATATGTATGACTTCGCAGTACATATTCAGCTAATAATTAAGATTTATGGTTAAATTATAACAGTCAGCTCTTAATATTTATATAAATCCTCAAAAAGTGGAGAATCAGATAAGATTTTTTAGATTGATATCGATGTGGTAGGAGAAGAATCACACAACAAAAGCATGTAATCAAGGAGAATTAGATGCCAACTACTGATATTTGCAATGTTAATCACAACAGTCAACTGTAATAGCTAATCTGAATTATTATTTTGATTCATTTCA
The DNA here is from genome assembly GCA_003430845.1 of Xanthoceras sorbifolium. Lineage (NCBI taxonomy): Eukaryota > Viridiplantae > Streptophyta > Magnoliopsida > Sapindales > Sapindaceae > Xanthoceras > Xanthoceras sorbifolium. The sequence goes on from CM010616.1 coordinate 3,880,364, forward strand.
CGGTAATACAAGTTTACAGCTTTTATGAACAGAGAGCATATGATGATCAACATCATTATAAACAAAGCAGAGAAATAAAAAAAAACTGTATACTTTAAACAACTTCAAGCACCACCACCACCGCCACCACCTCCACTGCCACTGCCACGGCTGTTGTCATCGCTGCCACTGTCACTGCCACCATCATGATCAAGATCTGGACGTGGAAGTCCTTTTATTTTGCACCTCACGTCTCGAATGTAACTGCTGGCAACACCATCAATATCATAATCACGATCATGATCATAATCTGGACGTGAAAGTCCTTTTATTTGGGACCTCACGCCTCGAATGTAACTGGCACTGCGACCATCAATATCATAATCACGATCATGATCATGATCTGGAAGTGGAGATCCTCTCATATGGCTCATCATGGTGTTATTAAACAAGACAAAATCACCTTTGGTATGCTGAGGATCATGATGATTAACAACGGGATGTCGTGAAGATATCTCTGACATCTTGGTCTGGTTCTCGTCGGTTGGTTTCCCCATGCTTGTCCCCATGGATGCACAAAACAAAATATATGCTTTTGCAATTCACTTCTCATGTAATTTGAAACAATTGAGCAAAGGGTTCCTTATATTGATTCTAGGGATATAATCATTCTTTCTTCTTCTCTTTTATTCATTTAATTAAGATTTATTAATTTTTTAGTCAAAAAAATTATTTTATTCTCAAATTTTTAAATAAAAATAATACTTAAATATTTTTATATATAAAAAAATTAAAAATATACAAAAATAATTTAATAAAAAAATGAATTTAATAAAAAAATAATTAAAAATACATAATAAAAATTAAAGAAAACTAAAAAAATATATAAAAAAATATTTCTAGATCTAGTAGAGATTCAACCGTCCTTTTAATTAACTGTCCCCCTTATAATTTTATTTTACAGGTCAATTTTTCTCTACCATTAGTTTTAATTACCAAAATACTCTTGACTGTTAACTTTTCTGTTTCTGTTAGGGATACTATTAAAGTTTTCCTCTAATTTGGTGTATTAGTCAAAATCCCCTAATAGTTTCATTTATAGCCAAATCCCCCAGTAGTTTTTATTTTCTAGTCAATTTCTTCCCTACCGTAAGTTTTAATTACCAAAATACATTTAACGTTAACTTTTTTATAAAAAATTTTAGAGTATAAAGGTAAAAATCTATATGTATTAAATTAATTTATAATAAAGGTAATTGTATGGATCTCTCCTGAGGTTTTGTCAACTATAAGCGAGTCAACTTTATCGTTTATTAACAAACACATCTCCCACCCTTAGTAAAATTTAGTCAAATGTAACAGTTGAATAGGGGAGTTGTTTGTTAAAAAAACTGAAGAGTTGACTAAAAGTTGACTTCTGCTTGTAATTGAGCAAACACAAAAGAGAGGAGGTCTTTGTCAATAAACTTAAAAATTGACTCCGTCTGTAATTGAGCAAACCTCAGGGAAGATAGGTATTATTTACTCTTTATAATATCAATGAATCTCTACCGTCTATAATGTGATGAACGATAGAGATCAAATATAAAAAATAAAAAAATAAAAAGATAGATCTCCACTATCCATCTCCATATATTGATGATGGAGATCATAAACATAAATATTTTCCAAAAAAATACATAAAAAAATTAAGAAATTAAGAAATAAATATAAAATTAAAAATAAAAAGATGGATCTCCATCATCCATTTCCATAGATGGATGATATAGATCATAAATATAAATTTTTTATATAAAAAATTTAAAAAAATTAAAAATTAAAAAATGAAAAGGACTACCACCGTCCATCTCCATATATTTTAATTTTTTTTAATTTTTTAATAGTTTATATTTGATCTTTAGCGTCCATCATACGATGAAGAGTAATTATTGATATTATAAATTAAAATTTTAATTTAATATATATAGATATTTACCTTTATACCATTGGTGCCCCAAAGTTTTTAACGGAAAATTTAACGATTAAAGATATTTTGGTAATTAAAACTGGCTGTAGGGAAAAAATTGACTATAAAATAAACTACAGGGGTGATTTTGACTATAAATAAAATTATGGAGGATTTTGACTAATATATCAAATTAGAGAGGAATTTTAATAATATTTCTAATAAAAAAGTTAATGGTCAAGCATATTTGATAATTAAAACTGAAAGTAATAGAAAAATTGACTATAAAATAAAATTATAGAAAAAAATTTAGCTATAATTAAAATTAAAAGAAAAATTTTAACTAATATATTGAATTATAGGGACGACTTTAATAATATCCAACATTTTTTTTCCCTTCTCCACATTATTTTATTCTATTCTTCAACTTTCATACCACCTTTGCCGGCATTGCTGTCAACAAAACTGATGTGAAGATGTCTCTAATAAATGGGCTGGTTCTTTGAGAAAAATTTGTAGGCATCAAATACAATATATTTAATATCTTGTGCATCCCATGTAAAGATGTCTCATGTATGCATCCGATGTATACATCGGATATATATAAGTTTTTCTCTTGTTTCTTGTTTGATTGTTTGGTTTCAGTGCTATGCTATAGCTTGTGCCGATCATGCATCCACAAAACACTTTTCAGTTCCAAAACGAATTTCTCAAAAGCCTTTTCACTTTATATTATTCTATTCTTCTACTTTCATGTTGTTTTCAAAATCAAGAATTATTTAGCTTTTCTACATAGATATATTTCATTTACAATATTCTTTTTGAAAATGTGGAAAATTAGAGAATTAGATGCCCCATGACATTGGTACAGAACAGAGTGCTGAAATAATTATAGTGAGAGTAACCTTGACAAAACCACCCTTGGCAGCATTGGTGCCAACACAACTGATGTGAAGATGTCTCAGATAAATGGTCTGGTTCTTTTGAGAAAAACTTTATATGCATCATATCTAATATCATTTCACATGACATAAAAATCAATTTAATTGATTATTCATGTCATATGACATAATATGAATAATTAAGATGCATGCACTCCATATATGCAAGTTTTTCTCATGTTTCTTGCTTAATTGTTTGGTTTCCCTTCTATGCTATAGCTTGTGCTATCCACAAAACACTTCACAAATTAACATGAAATAAAGCAGACTAGATTGAAAATAGTCAAAAGAATCAAGCACCAATGCTTTGATAACCAAATTCTAATTGTAACACTATAAAAAGCAGCATAAATATAAAAAATGGATTACAAGTGTCTTAAGCAAATTCAAATCTTTTACAACAGTAAGTATCCAAGCAAAATCTTAAATGCAAAACTGTCCTTGTGCTCATTGCACGGTCACGGAACCATCTTGCTTCATTTTGATGAGACTGCTTTCAATATTCCTTAGCACAGGTTTATAGCTGCAATGGTTTGAATTAACTCAACGTAAGATATTCTTGCATGAATAAATTACGCGCACCAAGGATGAATAAACATTTGGTTGAAACAGATAAAATATCTTACAGGCGTGCGAGACCATTGTATGCTTGCGTGGCTTGTTGAAGTTGTGCTGAGAGCTGCATGACTTGAGCCGACAGCCTCTCTGCTCTGCCCTGTTCAGTTGCAATTTGGCCCTATCAACAAATACAACCACAACAACAAAGGATTAGTATGATTATATATAGAATTATTTTCAGTTTGCTCTTCCTCTCATACCATATAACATATTATACACATGAAGAAAAAGGCCTCGTACTGTATAAACTTACCTTGAGGGAGAGAAATTCAATTTTATCAGCCTGTGAAGCATCTTTATGGGGTTCTGATGAGCCTCTCAGGATATCCTTCTCATTCATAGACACTAAACTAGCCTGTTCTGTTCGTAACTTGTTTAGAATTCCACGGAGTTCTTCATTTTCTATAAAACAGTCTTTCACCTGCAAAGTCACGTGTCAGCCAGATTACTACATCTAAATACCTGCATAGCGAGCTATTACTAACAGAAAAAATATCAACTCTCAGAATGATATTGAAAATATAAAATATACAGAAGCAATGCTCATCCATAGGGGATAAGAGGAAACATAATTAACTTTAGTGTTAACCAGAAGTTTGAAAATAGTTCTATCTCATTATGAGAAAGCTATGAAGATAATGAATGTACACCATATGAACTAAACTTGTGTGCATAAGTACAATTGAAAATATAAGAGATGATATATTAATCAACAACTGTTTAATTAATGTAAACATGGAAAACCATAACTAAGACACAATATAAGAGATGATATATTCTTTTTTTCTGTTCTTAATTCTTTTTTTGATTTTTTTATTATTATCCACAAACAATCACAAGGGCACAAATGACATTACCCCTTATCCATTATTGACTAACGGTGGGCAACCGTTAGTCAACTGGTAAAGGGGTAGTCAGGGTTATTATTGCATTCTCACCAAATTTAGTGCAATTATGCCTATAATCAAGGTAAGTTAGTGCAATTACCCTATATAAAACAAGCAAAAAGTTTTGTAATGATCCTGAATGCATAAGCCTGACCCTGACAAATCTTGACTATGGATCATTACCTGATTCTCCCAGTGCTTTGCTATGCCCATTGCGTCTTGATAAGAAGACGAGAGATTAGAATTTTCCTCAAAAAGCCTCTCAATTTCTGAAGATTGGCTATCAATCTATCATCAGAAAAAAAAAAAAAACAAATAAATAAATCACTAAATAAAAATTCTGTACTTAAAAAATGCAGATGCACTTTAAAACATCAATTCATAACACAGAATGACAACCATGCACGCTAGGAATGCACCTCCATTAGAAGTTTCTGTCTGCTACTTTCTAGTCTCTCAACTGCTACAGCCATATCATGCAATTGCTTTTCAAGTTTGTCCTTGTCTTCCTGCAAAATAGAAAAGAAACCTAAAATAAATATAAAGGATCACAACATCAAAACATTAAACCTATGAGACATTAGCCATTCAACGTTTTTTCTCAGTGCATAAATAGTGATCAAGCATCATGAAGTTAAGTAAAAGAAATAACAAACTGATCCTAACACTATAATGAATCATGCTGAACGTAGACAAGAATAGGTATTAACCTACACAGACTGTTACCTTCCTAAACGATACAAAGCCAACAAACATAAACAAACAATTCAAATTTTTATTATTGTTATGATAATCTTCATAAAAGACAATAAACTTATTGTCTTACCCGTGTAATTCCTTGTGAGCAGCTTTATCTAAAACTTCTTCTGCAATGTAAGATGGATCAGTGATTTGAAATCAACATGTACTTGACAAATACAACTATTTGTAAAAGGCTAAGACATGGAATTGAAGACATAAATAAAGACACAGAGAGAGAGAGAGAGGAAGAGAACTATTACGAAGATTAACAATGGTTATATAAAACTATATAAGAAAGCCATCACCAAAGATGTCTTTTTCCTTATCTATTGTTCTATTTTGTGGGTGTGAGACTGTGCGTGTTGGTTGGAGGTGGAGGTTGGATCATTTATTAAGATTGAACAACTAATGCAGAGAAGTTTTATGGTTAATACCTGAGGCTTTTCTAGAAATTGCAGTAAGTTTCTCTTCCAGGTTCTGCTTTTCAGACATGAGTGCAGATATCCGGGCCTGCTCTTCTGTCAACCTATGTTGCTCTTGCTGTCTCAAATGTGACTCTTTCTATAGGTTTCAACCACCATGAGTTTCTGTCCGCAGCATTTTTCAACCAAAAAAAAAGAAGCCAAGAAATACAGTCTAACCTGTAATTCAGATTTTACAGCAGCCAACTCCTTTTCTAAGGTTTGGATATGATCCGGAGAATATCCCATAGAAGTGACTCCACCAAGTGAACCACTCATTGCTTGTTGCTGTAGCAAGTTTAGTTCCGCTCTCAAGGCTGCTGCATCTTCCTCAGCCTAGTGAAACAGAAAGTAAGTTTAAAAACTAAAGAAACATCATATAGACCAGAAAACAGACACAGCTTGCATACTCGGTATTGTTCTTCTTCTGCTTCCTTCAGACGTTTCTTCAGCGTACGAAGTTGAGCTGAAAGATCCTCCTACGCTAAAATTATAGACTTTGTGGGTGAAGAACTAAAAATAATGTTGAGATAAAAATATTTGGATGTTGTAAAAGAATAAATTTTACGGACTCAGGATAATTTTCCAAACCAAATAGAGCAAAATAACACCAAAGATTTTAGCGTGAAAAACCCTCCAAAATGAAGGTAAAAAACCACGGGACCCATAGGCCACTCAAAACTTCCACTATAACAATAATGAGATTACAAACTTCACCCTTAGGTGGATCTCTCACAAATTGTAATAACAATGCAACTTCAATTTGTAGATAGAACTTCACAAATTGGCTCACAATTTTTTCTCTCAGAAAAACTCTCTATTTCTGAGGCTCTCTCTCTAGGATGAATTTAGTTGTTTTGAATTGGATGATTCAAATGAGCTTAATGGTCACCTATTTATAGGTGAGGATTTGAGAGAGAATCAAATTAATCCACCATAAAAGCAACACTTACAACTATAATCCATGTGCACCTAGTCATCTTCACACTTTCTTTCACATGAGGTGAGCATCTTCATACTTTCCTTCACATGAGGTGGACCAACAAATCTTCCCTTCCACTTCATGTGGGATAGGGTTCCTCCATACCAGCCATCTCTATACAAATAGCAAGCTTTTCTCTAGGCAGATTTTTCTTCATCATGTCTGCCCTGTTGTCATTGGTGTGAATTTTATAAACTTGCAGTAGTTTATTTTCCAACACATAGCGAATCCAATGATACCTCACATCGATGTGTTTGGACCTTGAGTAAAAGGTTGGATTCTTGCTGAGGTGAATTGCGCTCTGACTATCGCAATAGAGAACATAACTTTCCTGCTTTTGATTCCAAGTCTTGTAGGAACTTCTTCATCCACAGTATCTCCTTACAGCGTTCAGTGATTGCGATATATTTTGCTTCTGTGGTGCTTAAGGCAATACACTTTTGTAATCGCGATTGCCATGAGACAGTTCTCCCTACAAATGTTATTAGGTACCCGGATATAGACTTTCTCGTATCTATGTCACCAGCCATATCTGAATCTGTATATCCTTCTAATACAGGTTTACCATTACCAAAACATAAATAATGACTGGAAGTACCACCGAGATACCTTAATATCCATTTGACTGTTGTCCAATGTTCCTTTCCAGGATTAGATAGGAATCGACTCACAACGCCAACAACATGAGCAGTGTCTAATCTGGTGCATATCATAGCGTACATTAGACTGGCAACCGCTGATGCATAAGGCACTTTGCTCATTTCAGATTCCTCTTCCTCGCTAGAAGCACATTAACTCACATTAAGCTTGAAGTGACTTGCAAGTGGAGAACTAACATATTTGGCTTTGCTCATGTTGAATCTTTCAAGAACCTTTTCAACATACCGTTCTTGAGATAGCAAGATTCTTCGATTTTGTCTGTTGCGGGTAGTCGTCATGCCAAGAATCTGCTTAGCGTGTCTTAAGTCCTTCATTGCAAAGGCACTTGCTCAACTCTTTCTTCAACCTGTTAATCTTATCGATATCTTGACCTACAATTAACATGTCATCAACATAAAGCCAAAGAATGATAAAATCACCATCAGAAAATTTCTTGATGAAGACAGCAGTGATCAGCTGTCGTTCTGTTGAATTCATTTTTCTCCATGAATGAGTCGAACTTTTTATACCACTGTCTTGGTGCTTGTTTCATACCGTACAAGTTCTTCTTTAATCTGCATACCAATTTCTCCTTCCCTTTGACTTGGAAACCTTCGAGCTGCTCCATGTAGATTTCCTCGTTTAGATCACCATGTAAGAATGCGGTTTTTACGTCAAGTTATTCAACTTCCAGATTGAGACTAGTTGCTTACGCCAAGAACCACTCGGATTGAAGACATTTTTACCACTAGTGAGAATATTTCTTCAAAGTCAACACCCTTTTTCTGCCCGAATCCTTTCACAACCAGTCTTGCTTTGTACCGTGGCTGTGAGTTGCCTTCTTCACTTTTGATTTTGTATACCCATTTGTTCTTGAGAGCTTTCCTTCCCTGAGGTAATTTCACCAAGTCAAATGTGTGGTTCTCATGTAGGGATTTTATTTCTTCCTGCATGGCTTTTAACCACTCAGTCTTGTGCTAGGTCAGTAATGGCTTCATCATAGCTCTCTGGTTCTCCCCCATCAATGAGCATCACATACTCGTTAGAAGAATATCTACGACTTGGTTGTCGCTCTCTAGTAGATCTCCTTAATTGTGCTTCTGGTTGAACTTGTTCTGGTTCTAGACTGTGAGCTGGTGAATGAACATCATCAGTATCTGGTGTAGCTCCCCCGTCATCAGAATTTGTTGGTGGAGAGACTGGTTCCAAATCAACTGGAATTTCGTTTGACTGTGGTTTCTCGGGTTTCTAAAAATCCTCAATCGTTTCATCTTCAAGAAACACCACGTCTCTACTTCTGATGATCCTTTTGTTAACAGGATCCCAAAATCTGTAGCCGAATTCTTCATGGGCATATCCCACAAAGATACACTGTCTTGCTTTTCCATCCAACTTGGACCTCTCGTCTTTTGGGATGTGGACAAATGCTCTGCAGCCAAATACTTTCAAGTGTTTGTAAGAAACCTCTTTCCCCGTCCAAACTCTTTCTGGTATGTCATAGTTCAGTGGAACTGATGGAGTAAGGTTGATTAAGTTGACTAAGGTTCTCATTGCCTCCCCCCAAAATGAGTTTGACAGTTTTGCATTTGAAAGCATGCATCTGACTCTCTCACAAATGGTTATGTTCATCCTTTCTGCGACACCGTTGTGTTGAGATGTCTTTGGTATTGATTTTTCTAGCCTGATGCTGAGATGTCTAAGGTTCTCATTGCCTCCCCCCAAAATGAGTTTGACAGTTTTGCATTTGAAAGCATGCATCTGACTCTCTCACAAATGGTTATGTTCATCCTTTCTGCGACACCGTTGTGTTGAGATGTCTTTGGTATTGATTTTTCCAGCCCGTTGTGTTTGTAAGAAACGTCTTTCCCCGTCCAAACTCTTTCTGGTATGTCATAGTTCAGTGGAACTGATGGAGTAAGGTTGATTAAGTTGACTAAGGTTCTCATTGCCTCCCCCCAAAATGAGTTTGACAGTTTTGCATTTGAAAGCATGCATCTGACTCTCTCACAAATGGTTATGTTCATCCTTTCTGCGACACCGTTGTGTTGAGATGTCTTTGGTATTGATTTTTCCAGCCTGATGCCGAAACTTCTGCAGTACTCCTCGAATGGTTTGCGGTACTCACCGCCATTATCTGCACGTACACACTTCAAATGTCTGACAGTTTCTCGCTCAACTTTTACATAAAACTGCTTGAAAACTTTCTGCACTTGATCTTTAGTTTTCAAAGCAAAGACCCACACTTTTCTAGAATGGTCATCAATGAAAGTCACAAAATAAGTAGCACCTCCTAGTGACTTACAACTCATTGAACCAACATCTGTGTGTATTAAATCTAGAATATTCGCCTTTCTAGATAGTGGGGAACTACGAAATGCAACTCTGTGTTGTTTTCCCATAATACAATCAACACAAGTAGGTAAGGATGTACCTTTCATTCCTGGCAAGAGCTCCTTTTTGGAAAGAATACTGAGACCTTTTTCACTCATGTGGCCGAGCTGCTTATGTCATAGCTCGGTGGGAACTTCTTTCCTAGTGGTGTTTACTTCTCCTCTACACAGCTTGGCTTCTATGTGGTAGAATGATGTATCTTTCTTGCCTTTTGTTATTACCAAGTGGCCTTTGGTAAGCTTCCATTTTCCTTCACCAAAATAATTACTGTAACCATCATCATCAAGTATTCCGATGGAGATCAAATTGAGGCGGATATTAGGAATGTGCCTCACATCTTTCAAAACTAGCATGCATCCAAGATTAGTTTCTAAATGGATATTTCCGATGCCGATAATTTTGGAGACATCATCATTTCCCATCCTTACTGGTCCGAAATCACCTTGAGTGTAGGTTGAGAAGAAATCTCGTCGTGAAGTGACATGGTATGAAGCACCTGAGTCAACTACCCATGTAGAGTCTTGACTTGCAAAATTGATATAATCCTCAGCTTGAACAACAACAACCTCTTCGGTGACTGTTGCGGTGTCATTTGTTTGGGTTTGTGCATCCTAATTTCTAGTGCGTTTCGCCTTTAACTTTCGACATTCTCGAATGAAGTGTCCAGGCTTACCGCAGTGGTGACACTTCTTGTCATGCCTCAATCTGGACTTTGACTGTCCTTTTTGCTAACTTTGGTTATTGGGATTTCTGCTTTTACTTCTTCCCCTCCATTCTTGCTTGCCTTGTTTCTCCACCTCATGTGAAGGAAAGTATGAAGATGCTCACCTCATGTGAAAGAAAGTGTAAAGATGCTAGGTGCACATGGACTATAGTTGTAAGTGTTGCTTTTATGGTGGATTAATATGATTATGTTTGATTCTCTCTCAAATCCTCACCTATAAATAGGTAACCATTTAGCTCATTTGAATCATCCAATTCAAAACAACTAAATTCATCCTAGAGAGAGAATTTATAGAGAGAGAGCCTCAGAAATACAGAGAGTTTTTCTGAGAGGAAAAATTGTGAGCCAATTTGTGAAGTTCTATCCACAAATTGAAGTTGCATTGTTATTACAATTTGTGAGAGATTCACATAAGGATGAAGTTTGTAATCTCATTATTGTTATAGTGGAAGTTTTAAGTGGCCTACGGGTACCGTGGTTTTTTACCGGTTTTCCACACTAAAATCTTTGGTGTTATTTTGCTCTATTTGGTTTGGGAAATTATTCTGGGTCCGTAAAATTTATTCTTTTACAATATCCAAATATTTTTATCCCAACAAATAAACATAAAGAAAATATGTTGCATAACAACAAATAATGTTTGATGGCATCTACCCGTGCAACAACAGCTGCATCTTTCTCCATTGCAACATCCTTGAGGGCTCTCCTCAAAGACGGTACAGTGCTTTGATCCTGCAATTCACCACATGGAAAACAAATAAACAAGCATTTCCACCTCTAATAATGTGTTCTTTGCAAAAGCAAGCATGACGCTAAAGTTAACTAACCAATTCATTTAGCCGTGTCTGAAGATTTCCGTTCTCAATTTCCTTCGCCTGAAGCTGAACAAAAAAAGAAAGAAAAAAGAAATACAACCATTTCAGCAAATACAAAAAATATCCAAATTGCTTTTTATCTCTTCAAGCAAAAAACCAAAACCCCAGCTCAAAAACAAAAACAGAATCGAAAATCATTACCTTTACAGATAAACTGTTGTTCTGTTCTTCCAATTCCCCATTCCTTTTTAGTAAATCTTTTAGCTGAGATACTAAGCCACTGATATCCGTCTACAATGATTACCAACAAATACATGTATTTTCTAATCAGAACATAGATTTATAAAACAAATAATAATAACATGCCAGAAGAAAAAAAAAAATAACATTATACATTTGTAAAGAAACAAAATAGAATAAAAGAGGGGAACTTGACCTCAGAGAGTCGATTCACGCTCTCGGATTTTCTCATTCCAGCCGCATCTATAACTAAAAAAATTACATGAGAATGAAATTGATTGTGAAATCAAATTAATTGTTGCAATGAGGGAGAGAGGGGGGGAGAGAGAAACCATTGATAGGGCTCGACGAAGGTTTGGTGAGATCTGGTCCAGAAGAAGTCTTGCTCAGTCTATCTGCGGCTCTTTTTTGACGAATCTCTTCCAACTAATACAACGAAAATTGGTACGATTTTCAAAACAAAAAAAAAAAAGCATAAAAATAACCAGAAACGATGAAATTCAGAGGTGAAGAGGCGAAGTTGGAGATAATTGATCGAATTCAGTACCGTTCGTCGACCTAATGATGCGTGGTGCGCGTCCATTGCAAGACAAATTGCAGAGGATTTTAATTTTGTTTTTGGGTGTTCCTCGGCAATTTTTTCCCAACGTTGAAAGAAGTAAATTGTTACCTTCTTTCTCCAAAAAATATATATATATATATATCCTCAGATATTGTATAAATAAATTAAAATTTACGTATAATAAACAAATTAAATCATTGTCTGGGTGGTGTAGTTGGTTATCACGCTAGTCTCACACACTAGAGGTCCCCGGTTCGAACCCGGGCTCAGACACTTTAAAGCATTACATGTGTTTTCATTTTTAATCATATTCCTATTCTTAAATTATTATAATTTTCGAAATATAATATCAAACAAAATTTTTCTTTTTCCTTTTTGTCTAAAGAATATTTTTGTTAATAGTCATATCAATAAATAAAACAAATGAGAAGTTGCACATAAATAATATATCATTCTTTAAACAAAGTCTGATAATATATGCAGGGGCGGACCGTAATGAATATAGTAATAAACTAAAGATTATGGACCCCAGCCCCTCTATTTCCCTCTTCCCCTAAATATATGTACATCTTTAATGTCTCTTTGTGTTTTGATCTCATCTCTAAGTTATCTAGGAAGAAAGAAAAAGAACAATAAAATTAATCAGGATTGAATCTTGCAAATAATATTATCAAATTATAACTATAAATAGTCCCAACATGAACACAACCCATCACGGAAAATAGTGGAAGCAATTAACATCTCAAACGAGAATCTCTTTATTGGCAATGGTGGAAGCAATTGTTGTGCCGTGACTAATTTTATGTGATTTAATGGAGAATCTATGTTGTTGCAGGTTTTAATGGAGAAATAAGCTGGATAAGTTGAAGAAGAAGATAGATATTGAAGAAGAAATCAGATAGAGAAGAAGATATATTTGGGAGAGAATATTGAGATAGAGAGAAAATTGTATAATATTCGTTGTTTGTCTTCATTCAATATTTCCATTACATAGCAAACAATCAGGGAATTCTGTTAGGATGTAATTGATCCCCTGTTACACAGTGCACTCTACTTAATATTGATAACATCTATACTATGCCGTTTTGGAGGAAAAGAAATAAAGATGCTCATAGGTGATTCGTTGCGTTTTGGCTAACATGAGAGCTCAAAACGGTAGCGTATCAAGTGTGTATATAAATACATTTTTCAAACAGAATCAAAGTCAACCAGTTCACTTTTGTCTTCGAACCAGTACTCTCTTCACATAAAATCCCTAAATAGGAAATGAACCCTAGCCATGAACTCCCTTCTTCACAGATCAAAACCTCTCAATCATGTTAGAAATTTCCATTTCTAACATCCTTCTCCCCTTAAGAACATCCTTGTCCTCAAGGATCGAATGAAGGAAAATCCCTTCGAATCGTGTCTGAATCTTCCCAAGTTGCATCTTCAGGTGTCGATGAGGACCACTGAATCAGGTACTGAACTACTCCCTTATTTCCTCTTTTGATCATTTTTCGGTCGAGTATGGCTACTGGGTAGACTAACAACTGACCTTCTATTCCGGTGCGAGGAAGTTGTGGATCTGGGTTGGATCGGTCTCCTAGCTTGGTTTTTAACTGTGATACATGAAATACTGGGTAGATCTGTGAGTCCTGAGGCAACCTCAAGCGGTAAGCCACTTTCCCTATCTTCTCAGTGATCTGATAAGGCTCGAAGTATCTAGGGGCTAATTTTAGGTTCTTCCTGCATGCTATTGATGTCTGTCTGTGGGGCTGAAGACGTAGGTAAACCCAATCCCCTGCTTTATATTCTCTTTCCTGTCGTTTTTTGTCTGCGTATTGCTTCATTCTAGATTGTGCTTGTGTTAGTGCTTCTTTTAGGGAAATCCATAGCTTAGTACGATCTGCCATAACTCTCTAATTTCAGGGTCTGTTCTGTCTGTGGGACTGTTTATAAAAACTGGAGGTTTGTAACCGTAGAGAGCCTCAAATGGGGACATTTTAAGGCCTGTGTGGTAGTTGGTATTATACCACCATTCTGTCAAGGGAAGCCAGACTGCCCACTTGTTAGGTCTGATGCTTGCCATGCATATTAGGTAATTCTCTAGGCATTGGTTGAGTCTATCACTCTGTCCATTTGTCTAGGGATGGTAGGCTGTGCTGAGACATAATTGAGTCCCCATAGACTTGAATAGGTGTTGCCAGAACTGACTTGTAAAAATCTTGTCACGGTCACTCACTATAGTGGTAGGAACCCCATGTAATTTTTGGATATTATCCAAAAACAGCTGTGCCACTTGTTGTGCAGTATATGGGTGAGTGAGGCTGAGGGAATGTGCATACTTTGTAAATCTGTCGATGACTACGAGTATGGTATCTTTTCCTGAAGATCAAGGCAGCCCTTCAATGAAATCCATAGCAATGTCTAACCAAGGTGTAGTTGGTATGGGTAAGGGTTGTAGTAAGCCTGCAGGCTTGCTGTGTAAGGATTTATTCCTTTGGCAAACAGAACACTCCATGACCCTTTAAGTCACCTCCTTTAACATAGTATCCCAACCAAAGAATAGCTGCAGCCTTTTCATAGTTCCTTTCACCCCTAAATGTCCTCCCATAGCTGAAGAATGGGCTTCCTCTATTAATTTCTGCCTGAGATCCCCAAAACTGTCCACATAAATTACCCTATCCTTACGTAGGATGCCATCCCTGTAGGAAAAATTCTGATTTGCTTAGGCTGTCAATTAGCAGTCCTGGAATAATTGTAGTTGCCATAGAGTCCTTGTAGTAGCTCTCCTCCACCTCTTGAACCCAGGTTGGTCTAGGAGTAGTTAAGGCCAAAAAAAAAGGAATCTCCTTCTTCTTGTGGGGCTCGGGACAGCCCATTAGCTACCATATTCTCTTTCCCATTTTTGTAAGAAATGACATAGTCATAACCTAGTAACTTGGTTAGCCACTTTTGTTGCAATAGGGTAGTAATCTTCTGTTTAGGAAGTACTTCAAACTGTGGTAATCAGTTTTGATAGTGAACTTGTTTCCATGTAGATAAGCCCTTCATTTCTGCACCTGCATACACAATGACAAGCAGTTCATTCTTATAAGTAGATAGCCCTCGTTTCCTGTTAGGTAATGACTTGCTTATAAAAGCAATAGGCCGGTCTTGTTGCATTAAGACAGCCCCTATACCAATGTCGCAAGCATCAGTTTCTAACACAAAGGGTTTGGAAAAATCTGGTAAGGCCAACACAGAGGTGGTGGTCATGGCTATCTTGAGTTGTTTAAACGCCTTTTCTGCTGCCCCTATTCTAGGCAAATCCTCCTTTTTTCAGCAAGTCTGTCAAAGGCTTGCTAATAATTCCATATTCCTGGACAAACTTTTTGTAGTAGCCAGTAAGACCCAAAAATCTCCTAAGAGCTTTGACTGACTTAGGAGTAAGCCAGTCAAGCATGCCCTGAACTTGCTATTAATCAGCTGCAACCCCCTGTCCTGAAATGATGTGTCCTAGGTACTCTAACTCTGAGCTCCCAAAATCACACTTGCTTTTCTTAACATACAACTGATTCTGTCTTAGGATAGCAAAAGTGATTCTCAGATGCTCTTGATGCTCTAAGATATCCCTACTGTAGACTAATATGTCATCAAAGAAAACCAGGACCATCTTCCTTAAATAAGGCCTGAAAATGTCATTCATAAGGCTATAAAAAGTGGCTAGGGCATTAGTAAGGCCGAAAGGCATCACTCTAAACTCATAGTGCCCCTCGTAAGTCCTAAAAGAGGTCTTATGGATATCAGGGGCAGCCACCCTAATTTGATGGTACCCAGCCCTGAGGTTAAGCTTAGAGAACACCCTTACACCATTTAGTTCATCCATCAGCTCATCAATGAGAGAAATAGGAAATTTATCCTTGATTGTAATCTTGTTGAACTCTCTATAATCTAGGCAGAACCTCCAAGTACTATCCTTCTTCTTTACCAACAAAATTGGAGAAGAAAAGGAACTATTACTGTGCCTAATAATTTCACTGTCTAGCATCTCCTTCACTATCTTTTCAATCTCATTTTTCTGAATATAGGGGTGTCTGTAGTTTCTGACATTAATAGAGCTACTGCCAAGTATTAGAGGTATTTAATGGTCTTGAGTTCTATTTAGGGGTAGTGTTTTTGGTTCAGCAAAAATGTCTGAATATTCCTCAGTAGAGGCTCAAAAACTGTAGGATTTTTTTCTGTCTTTTCCTCTGTTTCTAGGGAGTACAGCTGTACCACGGCTTTGGCTTGTTTTTCAGCCTTCTTTAACTGACTGCTACATTCTTCCCTGTCAACTATGTCAGTTTGAAGTCAGCCCTAATCCCTTGTAGAGATACCCATTTTCTTCCTTCATAAAGCTCATGCTCAACTGCTTAGCATCTAGCATGATTGGCCCAATCTCTCTAATCCATTGCATACCCAAAACTGCATTACAGCCCCCTATGGTCAATAGTCTCATCTTAGTAGTGAAAGAGACTCCCTGCATAGCCCAAGTAAAGCTGTGGCATTTTACCCTGCTGCAAATCTTACCTCCACCACCAACAGTAACCCATAATGTTTCAGTTTCCTCCACTTCTACCCCTGTCAGTTTGGCTGTGTTTGGGTCTAGAAAATTGTGGGTTGAGCCACTATCAACTAGTATGGTGATTTCCCTATTCTTAACTCTGCCCTTCAACTTAATAGTTTGCAGCCCAGCACTTCCAGTCAATGCATAGGTAGGAAATAAATATTTCCTCCTTGCTGTCCACAGTTTCATCCTCCTCGGGTTCAACTTCTTCTACTGCTCCTTCATCATCATCATCCCCCATTAGCATGTATAATCTCCTCTTCGAGCATTGGTGACCAAAGGTATAGGGTTCATCACAATTGTAGCATAATCCCTTATCTCTCATGGCTTTCATTTCTGTTTGGGTAAGTCTTTTTATGGGAATATTTTCAGTTGGTTTGGTACTGTAGCTTGGTAGGTGGGACTGTGTTTGAAGTGTGTTTGGTGGGTAGTATTTGTGGTAGTAGTGGGGCTAGTTGGTTTCTGGTTCCAAGGTTTGATTTTCTTAGGTTCTATAGCTGCCTCCAACAATCTAGACAAGTGTATAACAGCTTTTAGATCAGGTGGGTTAAACATTCTCACCTGATTTTTGATCTCACCCTTCAATCCACTAAGAAAACTCTCCAAGAAAAACCCATCTCCTAGTCCAAAACCCTTAGCAATCAACCTAGGTTGCAGCTCTTCAAATCTGTCTTGGTAGTCTGTGATAGTAGTTGTTTGCTTAAGTCTATATAATTCACCTATAACATCTTCCTGCTCCACATCTAAAAATCTGCTTAATAGGAATTCCTTAAACTCCCTCCAACTCACTCCTTCATGTAGGTCATAATAAGACTGAAACCAAACCTCAGCTTTTTTTCAAAATGAATTGAAGCTACTAATACTTTCTAGTCTGGGGGTATTGGATGAATTAGAAAATACCTATCACATTTCCTAAGCCATGTTTTAGGGTCATTTCCATCAAACTTGGGAAATGATAGTTTAGGAGGTTTAAAAGGTCAATCTGAAAATACCTTACTTGTAGATCCTTGGTTGTTTGCAAATCTCACCTCACCAGTAGGTTCAGTAAATCTTGGATCTGCAGAGAAACCATCAGGTGCTGAGCCCAAAATACCCTTGCCTTGCCCACTCGCATCCTCAGTTCTAGGTCCCTTAAACCCTGCTGTGAACATTTCCTGTGTTTTTTCCTATATTTTGTTTGTTTGATCAGATAGCTGGTCTGCCATCTCTATCTTAAAAGCTACCAACCCATCCTCATATTTTTGCATACGAGTTTCCAGCTCTTGAAACCTTCCATCTACATAATGATGTTGTCTAGTGCCCTCTACCATTGTATTGAGTCTCTAGGAAAGTTCTCTGATACCAAATGTTGTGCCGTGACTAATTTTATGTGATTTAATGGAGAATCTGTGTTGTTGCAGGTTTTAATGGAGAAATAAGCTGGATAAGTTGAAGAAGAAGACAAATATTGAAGAAAAAATCAGAGAGAGAAGAAGATAGATTTGGGACAGAATATTGAGAGAAAGAGAAAATTGTATAATATTCGTTGTTTGTCTTCATTCAATATTTCCATTACATAGCAAACAATCAGGGAATTCTGTTAAGATGTAATTGATCCCCTGTTACACAGTGCACTCTACTTACTATAGATAACAGCTATACTATGTCGTTTTGGAGGAAAAGAAATAAATATGCTCATAGGTGATTCGCTGCGTTTTGGCAAACATGAGAGCTCAAAACGGCAGCGTATCAAGTGTGTATATAAACACGCTTTTCAGACAGAACCAAAGTCAACCAGTTCACTTTTGTCTTCGAACCAGTACTCTCTTCACACAAAATCCCCAAATATGAAATGAACAGTAGCCATGAACTCCCTTCTTCACAGATCAAAACCTCTCAACCATGTTAGAAATTTCCATTTCTAACAGCAATTAACATCTCAAACAAAAATCTCTTTATTGGCAAACTTGGAAATTAATTTCGTGGAAGAATGGCAGTCCTTGCACAACCTCAAGTTCTTCGTAATCTGGATGGTTAATTTCTTCTTTTGTTCGTGTTGATAAATCCGAAAGCAACTGCTAGTTTTTTCGCTGTGGCCTAGCTAGCACAATTCGTTCTTTCTCCTTCTCATCAAGGTCGTAGAGCACGACTTTGGTCTGTGGCACGTACCCTTTCTCCTTCATATCGTTTGACAGTGTGAGTAACAATGCGTGCAGCTCTTTGAATTGTTGGTTGAACTCATCAACGGAAACAAACGAGGGCATTTTTCACTTAACTTCAATCCAACTTCGACCAGGTATCTTTTCTAGTTCCCTGGCTTCAAGCATCTTTTTCACTCTTTTTTACCTCATCCCACATATTGGCTTCTGCATAAACATCAGCTAGAAGTACATAATTGCCGACTTTTGTAGGCTCAAGCTTGAAAAGTCTCTTGTTGGTTCTCTCAGCTAGCTCAACATTACATTGAAACCTACACGACCCAAGTAACGAGCCCCGAACTCTAGGTCCCAGTTCAATCCTCATATCTTGTAATAATCTTGACTGCCTCTTCTAACTTATTAGCACAACCAAGAAGATCTATCATGCAACTTTGCAAGCATAATGCTCTATGCCAGGAGGCATCTTATGATCTCTACGCATTGACTCAAACAGCCTCTTCCCTTCTTCGACGAGTCCTGCATGGCTACTCTCTAGCCCAATTCAAGCTTTCCACATTTTGCATGCATAATCATAACAGGTAAAATTGAATTGAAACCCCTTCCTAATATGCACCCATGTAATAACTATTTTTGCTCTAGAGCAGCAAGAGTCGCGCAAGCTTGAAGTACACTGACTATAGTCACCGAATTAGGACAAGTATAGCGGGTCGAATTAGGATAAGTATCGTGGGTCTGGATCATCATTCCACAGAAAAGCTCCAATGCCACTAATGGCATTTCCTTTCTTGCATAAAATGAGATCATGGCGCTCCAAGAGACCACGTTTTTACTCGCGGAAAACAACACTAACATACGTCATATTAACAGAATTCTAGTTCGGTTCATTATCCGATACAAATTCAACACCTCCTCTCCGTGACCCGCCAACGTAAACCTCCTGAAGAGCGCATTCCAGACGTAAATAGTTCTATTACGCGTTTTATCAAAGATTTAGGCGCAAATGGTCGATGGAGTCAAGCTCAACATACATGTTGATGAATTTGGTAGCCAAAAAAGGGTCCTGGTCGTGGTTGAAGCCATTGCAGACGAGGTGGGAGTGGACGAAGTGGGCGTCGGAGAGAGAGTGGTGGCGGGTGCAGAAGAGGAGGAGGAGGAGGAGAAGCTCACAGGTGAGCTGGTTCGTGTTGGGTTTGGAGAAGAGTTGTAGAGCTCGTTTGAGATGGCCTTGTTTGGGGGGAGATTGGATTTAGTCCATCGTTCATGAAAGGGAAACGCCCATAAATTTTTGTTTTATTAGGAAATAAAATAAAATTTAATAATTTTCACGAGATTATAGTCAGCTAATAATTGTATTGTGTTGGGTTTGTCATGTCTATTTTTCTTATTTTTTTCTTATTTTTTTTTTAAAAAAGAATAGTTTGTTAAAACTTAAAAGATTCTTGGAAGGATTTTTGTAGTAAATAAATAAAAGGGGTAATTGCAATAACTTTCCGTGTATATAGAAATAATTGCATAAAAATCTAAAAATAATTGATAATAACAATAACTCCCCTTTGACCGGTTGACTAACCGTTGACCACAGTTAGTCACTAACGGTCAAAGGGGTAAAATCATCTTTTAAAAAAATTTAAAAAAAATCTGAAAAAATAAAAAGAAGAAGAAGAAGAAGAAGAATAAAAAAATCTAAAAAAAAAAAGCGAAGAAGAAGAAGAAGAAGAAAAAAGAAGATAAACAATAAAAATAAAAAAAAAATCTGAAAAAAAAGAAAAGAAGAAGAAGAAGAGGAAAATCCGAAAGAAAAAAAAAAGAAGAAAAAGTAAGAAGAGAAAGAATAAAAATAAAATAAAAGAAGAAAAAGAATTCGAAACAAAATAATTCGGAAGAATAAAAATAAAAAGAAGAAGAAGAAGAGGAAGATAAAGGAAGAATAAAAGAAGAAGATGGAGGAAAATAGAAAAAAAAATGATAAAGAAAGAAATTAAAAAAAGAAAAAAAAAATTGGAAGAAGAAGCAGATCTATGAAAAAAAAGATTTGAAAAAAAATTGATTTTTTTTTTATAATGGACCAGATCATCTAGTCCATTGGATGAAGATATTTTTATCTCATCTAATGGACCAGATTTCATCTGATCCATTTTTTAAATTATTTTTTAAAAATTATTTTTTTCTAAAAAGACTATTTTACCCCTTTAATTGTTAGTGATTAACTGTGATCAACGGTTAATCAACCGGTCAAAGGAAAAGTTATTATTATTATCAATTATTCTCATATTTTTAGTGCAATTATAACTCTATATACAGGTAGTTATTGCAATTACCCCTAAATAAAATAAAATTTTATATTTTATCTAATAGTTATGCGATTATTACTGGTACCAGCAATACTAAACGTTTATTGTAGTAAGAACAAAAGAAGGAAAAAAGTGCCATTGAATGAAGTTAAATATCTTTTGGCACATTTTGAAGATATTTACTGATTTTTGGTTATCTTACACATTTTGAAATGCCCAGAACAGTTTGAGCCATTGGAGTCCAACCTCACCCCTTTGTATACATAATGTTGTCCACAACACAACAGGAAATCTTATTAGATGAATTTACATACATTTACTCAACCGAACCTGTCTCTCATTTGCCAATCTGACCGAATCCCAGGACCTCAAATCATCCACAATTGCATTTTCCGTTCGCAAGAACTGTTTTCATTAATCATTCCTCCGAACACCCAAGTACTTGATTCTCAAACAATGAAAAAAGAAGTGGAAAAGCAAAAGGGTCAAAAGATACATTTGAGCTGAGTGAAATCCATTTCAATGATTTGAATCTTGTACAATATTGATCTTTGAGTCCAGCAAAACACTTCTTAACTTATCATCAATAGAAGTGCATTTAAGGGAAAATCCATCCTGTCGAAACTATACAACATAAATGATAAGGCACGCAGATAACTTCCAGGCAAATAAATATTTTAAGCTTATACCTTCACTAAACCGTTGTAGGATCATTTATCACGCCCAAGAAATCATCCTTTATGGTACCAATGCAGAACTGCAAAAGTGGCCAAAAGATAAAATCAGCAGCATGCATAGTTTGCTAAATCATCAAATTTTGGTCATTTAAACAGTATATGCATTCTTAAAGACCTCCCCCCAAAATATAATATAATCATACTCCTTCACCTACAGGTTCATATGTTCACACATTGTATTCAAAGTTTTGAGATTTCATAAATCGAGCTCTGTAAATAACAGGTTGCTCAAGTTAAAAGTTTGTTCATATTCAGATTCTACAGGTCAACAATTAATTTATCAACCCATATAATCTAAAAGAATATGGACACTTACATGGCAGGTAAGCAAGGATCAATGTAATAGATTATAGTATTATTTATAAACATTTCATCATACACACTTGTAACTGAGAGCTGAAGTTTAGTGCAGCAGGTAACCATATTGTTTACTTCCCTAACAACGGAGATGCTTTTCAGGGGTACCCTACCATATAGCACAAACAAACATTGTATCCCAAATATTGAGCAAAAGAAACATGCATGAACTAGCGACGATTCCAATTGAGGTAATCTAAAACCAGTAATTATTAATTATCAAGTGCATTTAAAGAACTAACAGTAACACAAGGAGTCGCTATATACTAATTTCGAGTCTATTCAAAGAGAATCTAATTCAAATTAATGCGTCAGGCTGAAGTTATGGCTGCGGAAATTATTAGTCAATATTTATATAATTAAGGAACATTAGATTAAGTGCGTACAATTTCAGTAGCATCCACTCGAGTTCCAATTATCTTTAATCGCACCTCACTGTCCTTTTGAATTTTAACCTGCAAAAATCCCAAGACATCAATTTCAAGCTTACAGTTATAAAACCATTAAATTAAATGTAAGTTCTCTTTTTATAAAACAAGATGAAACTGAAGCATACTGATCCATCTGAGGTTGTATAATTTGGCATATCTCCTGATTGGAACTCCATATCATCTGGTATCAACTGAAAGACTTGTAGATGTCACAAATAACATATTAATGCAACTGCAGTTTATGCATTTTACTGAAATTAGTAATACAGGAAAACAGAAATCATAACAAGACACCTCAGACAATGCAGAACTGCAAGGTCACATCATAATTTAAGTTACAAAATAATGGTTCTCTCGCAATCAGTCATATAGACCTAAAATTCTTAATTCTCAAAATATTGTTCAGGTATCTAGACAGATCACTATTCACAAGTTAAAAGTACCTATTTGTGACCATTCCATTTCATACAAAATACATGGACACATTTTTTTTTCCTCTCTATTCTCAAATGGGCAGGTTGGTCGTGAAATACTACTGAGATTGAACCTTTCAGAAAATTGTCTTCTCTCCCCCTTTACATTTAGATTTCACCAAACACGCAAATTTCATAGCTGAAAAAACCAAAGGAAATTAATCTGTTCACTATTTAATTCACAAAAACAAAAATCTCTGTCCAATTAGGCCACATATTTGAACTAGTCACTGGAGAAAGTCTCAGTCTTCTTATATAAAATGTGTGAATCCTCAAGTAGTAACCACAACTAAAGAAAACTCACATGGTTTGAAACAAAAATCTGAACAGGTCCAGCTTCAGCGAAGAATCCCATCTGTAAAGTTTCCAAATACAGTTAATTACATAGTAGAAGAAGTCCAAAAGACTAATTACATCACCATTGCACAAATCAGATTATTAATCGATCAACTTGATTGGTCCATTGTAGAAAATATGTGTACCTTGTTAACCATACTAACAACAGCTTCTACAATTTCCCCTTTAAAAGGTCTGAACACAACACACTGGTACTTCACCGGGAATGTTACAAACCCAGTCCCATCTCGAATCAGCCCTTTTCCGATGCTGTCTACACCCGTTATTGCCACCACAAATCCATGCCGGCCACTTCAGAATATTCGCAATCACATTTTCATCAATCAATCACTCACTCACTCACGTTACCAACAAAAATCACTTTTACATTCCATTTTCTGGTTAAAACACAACCAAGAATTTACCTGCAAGTTCCCTCCACATCTTTCATGAGCTTGGATACGAGGTGCTCGCGAAGGTTACGACCAAAATGGCGCGGATGCAATTGCATATTTCGCTCCAGTACTATGTGGAAGAACATCTTCTCTCTAGCTGTGAGAAACTTTAGGCTGTCAATTATATATGTAACATAATCCCCCTAATCAGAAACCCTAAAATAGATTGTAAACAGCATCGGGAAAGAGTTCACTTGAAACCAAAAATTAATTTTGAAACCCTAGATTGTTGTATTTAAACAGAGTTCACTATCACAGTTTCACTCATGCCTACACACATAATAAAGAATAAAAACACATAAAAATTAAAACTTTAAAATATCAAAAAAAAAAAAAAGAGAGTAAATTGTAAGTACTTGGCGGCGGCGTGCGGTGGCGCTGAAGTGCTGGAAACTTGGAAGACGTGCGGCGATTGTCGGAAGTATAGAGAGTAGGGGTGGGCGAGATTACGATCAGATATTTTTACTTAATTTTATATATATATATATATATATATATATATATATTTTATTTTTCTTTTGCAAGGTTTTTCATTCCATTTATAATTCATATTTATTAAATGAATAAATTTCAGTTAACCTGTCTAAGGTTTATTAAATTACAGGTAGAATCAACTTTTAATGAAATTGACAGTATATCACCTCACCGTTAAGGTTGACTGTTTGACTTAACAGTTTGACTATTCCAGATACTGTAAAAGACAAAAATACCCCTATAAGGACTGTTTGATACTATTTTAAACATTTAACTCATAAAAAATATTTATATTATATTAATAATTTTGGCGGTAAAATATATAATGGACTCATTAATTTTTTAAGACAAAAATACCCTTCATAATGGATTTAATTACTGTAATAGTGAAATTAAAGAAAATTTTTTAAAAAATAGTAAGTTTTAATTATTTCTTACAGTTAATTTAATATTAAAAATTAAGAATATTTTACTTAAAAATTATATATTTTAGCTCTTACAATGATTATAATATTTGAGAAATCAAACATCATAATGGATCTAATTACTGTAATAATAAAATTGAAAAAGAAAAAGTAATAAAGGAAAAATTAATGTTAAGTTTTAGTTATTTCTTACAATTACTTTAATATTAAAAATCAACAATACTTTATTTAAAAATTATACATTTTGGCTTTTACAAAAATTATAAAATTTAAGAAATCATACACCGTAATGGATGTAATTACTATAATAGTGAAATTGAAAAAAAAGTTAAAAAAAAGGAACTGCTGAATGTTAAGTTTTAATTGTTTCTTACAGTTACTTTAATATTAAAAATCAATAATATTTTACTCAAAAATTATATATTTTGGCTCTTACAATGATTATAATATTTGAGAAATCGAACATCTGGAATCACAAAGTATATTTAACTGAAACTTCATAAAATAAGATATCCAACAGCTCTGCATCTGTTTGAATTATTCTTGACTGACCACTCCAAGGTAGTGGTACATTTAGCACAAACTTCTTTTGATCCTCTTTAGGACCATTACCTAATTTCTTTACACGGTCCTACAACAAGAGAAGGCATGCAGTCTCTATCAAACATGTCTATCTTATGAGTCTTGCCATTCAAAGTTGCAGTTGCAATAAACATACTGATCTACAATAGTAGCAATATCAATTCCCATTTTAAGATATAAATACATCATCACTTACATAAATTAATTAACCAAATATCAATTAGTTTAACCACATACAAACATTTAAAACAACATATCAACTTCAGTTCATACACAGAGCATGTAATATAACACAATAGCATCAACAAAATGAACTATATCTAAAAATCGGTTCTATCAACATAGTTACAACAACAACAAACGCAGAACCAGTACCCTTCAGAACGGGTTCCACGAATTGTCAGACAAGAAAAGTAAAAAAAAATAATAATTCAAATCACACAAATCTCATTTGCATGTTTATAAACCTTCACTAAGATAAACCAAATACCAGCTCAAATGTGCATTTTTCAACTTCTTCAACACTGTCAACTAAAACAAAAATCATGTATGAATTAAAAGAAGAAAAACTAACCTCGTAATGGTTTGAAGACAAAATGCCTCAAACCTTTCTGTTTTCCACCATGAACTGAACAACGAAGCAGGAAATCCAAGATAAATCCTTGCCTTCAACGACTAAACAAAAACCTAGGTCAAAATCAACATAAATAAGCTAAAAATTTAGAGAGAGAATTGTACCACCCCCTGATCCAAATCCACTCGGACCGAATCAGGGAGCGCTACTATATACTAAAATCTAACTTTCCTGTTAATACACATAATTTAGATACTCTATTAAAAACATTTGAAAATGATCCAAATAAATTTCTAAAAATCTTGCCAGAGTTTCCTCTGTTTTTCTGACTTTCCAAAATCTATTTACAGTTAAAATTCCTAAAAATCAACTTCCAAATTCTCAAATCAATTTTGCGCACCCTTCCAAATATAGTGCGATTTACCAACCAATTATCATAATATAATTTATAAAGATTCAAATAATATAAACATATAAGAAAATATTTACATAGCGGAAGCTCCTTAACTATTTACAACAGTTTCTGTCTATGCATATAGTATCAAACTATATATAGACTTATTACAAACGATCTACCAAAATATATGCAGGAAAGATGTGATTCCGGACTCTGGTTCTACAGCCTCTACTCTTATTTGTCTTTGTCTCCCTTGGAACCTCTGTTACCTACGTGTGAGAAAACTCAACACGCTAAGCATAATGCTTAGTGGATGTACACAAAATTGTTTATACAAATATTTTATATCAAATAAAACTATAAATAACAAATATATAGACAATATATGGGGCTCATATCAAATTACATATCCAACATCAATTAACAGACATATTTTCTTAATTTCTCAAATACTTTCATATAACAACACAATTTTCAGATTGGGCTTCTGAAATACAAAACATAAGTTATCGGACTGGATTACGGGTTGTTCGGCTTCGAACTCTCGCCAAACATCAAATCAGAATGGAACACCAACGGAATCACCCGCTGTAAATGTCCCATGACAGAATGTAGAACCCTAGGACCGGCACATCCAAAGGGTGGCGCATCAAAGTAAATCGGCACAGTACTGTTCAGACAGAAACCCAATTGACATGTCAACCTCCTATATCCATATCTATGTTTATACACATCAGAGCCAAAATGTTTTCTCAAAACCAATGTCAACATATCTCATTTCTTTCCGAATCATCGAATTCAATTTTCAACGTCGTCAATTTCAATACATATCGATATATTTATATTTTCGAAATACAAAATTCATCAAATATAATATAACGGAAATATACGAATGTAAATCAATAATCATATCAAATCAATCCAAAATATACTCAAACGTCTTTCATAATTCCATTTCGAATCACATCGCCCCAAAATTATTTTCCTATACATTTCACAATATAATATAATTTAAATCACTTTCAACAATATATTTCCATAACACTATTAGAACCAAATCGTATTCAACTCAATCCGCAATCGGTTTCAAACTATTCATTCTACTCAATATAGTTCAAATAATTCAAAAACTATAAAATTCGACAATTCTGAAAATTTCTGGAAAACTGGAAAAATTCGAAAACTCATATACATCGAACTTGAACTATAATCTATAATCAATATAATTCAAATAACAATCAAATTCAATCAATCCGAAATATTCTGGAAAACGGAAAAAATTCCAAAACACGTATACACCAAACCTGAACTCTATATAATTCAAAAACTATAAAATTCAACCATTTCGAAAATTTCTGAAAAACTGAAAATTCAAAAAATACGTGTACATCAAACCTGAAAGCTTCCTCCTTCTCCTTTCCTTCTTCTCTTCCTCTTTTCTTCTTCTTCTTCTTCTTTTTCTTCTTTCTCTCTCTTCTTCCTCTCTCCTTTTCTCTCTTCTTCCTCTCTCGTTTCTGATATGTTTCTGTTTCTGTGTGATGTTTGCTGAATTTTGAGAGCTATTGCTCTCTTTATGCACCGCTCCACCGCTTTATTTTTTTACAAGTTTTGAGTCATCGCGACCTGTACCGCGAGCGGTGGTCGCGTCGCTTCGGTCGCGTTGCTCACTGGTCGAAATTTGCCACTTTCACCGCGAGCTGATCATCACGATCTGTGGTTGCGGTGACTGGTCGCGGTACTCACTGTTCGAAATCATCATTTTCACCGCGAGCTGCTCATCGCGATCCCTGGTCACGGTGAGTGGTCGCGATGCCTACTGTCCAGATTTTTACCCTTTTCTTCGTGCATTGTTTTCGACCGTTCAAATTGGTCCATTATGAAACCTAAAAATATACATACATTTAATTACAATTTCTACCCCTCAACTCATAAAAATCATATTCACATATTCAATTAATTCAATCATACTTTCCATATTTATTCAAAATTAGGGATGTTACAAAAATGGTTGGTTTTAGTGAGAGAAAGATGAGGGTGTTAGATTGTCTTGCACGAGAAGAAGAATGTATTCTGAGTGAGAAGAAAACGATAAAAGTTTACTCTGTTAGTGTTAAGGGTTTCATTTAATTAATTTAATATTTTATATAATTATTTATTTATTAATACTTTAATTTTAAAAGTCTGTACATTAGTCAAATTCATGGGCTGGCTCATAATGAGTTATCATGTGGGTGGGCCATTTTAATTTTTTTTTAAAATTTTAAATTTAATATTTTACCCCTATGGCAATTAAAAACAGTATTAAACGGTCCTTATAGGGGCATTTTTATCTTTTAAAGTATTTGGCATGTCAAACAGTTAATTCAAATGGTCAACTTTAACAGCGAGGTGATATGCTGTCAATTCTATTAAAAGTTG
Organism: Xanthoceras sorbifolium; assembly: GCA_003430845.1. Lineage (NCBI taxonomy): Eukaryota > Viridiplantae > Streptophyta > Magnoliopsida > Sapindales > Sapindaceae > Xanthoceras > Xanthoceras sorbifolium. The sequence continues at coordinate 3,908,947 of CM010616.1, forward strand.
ATTCTACCTATAATTTGACAAACCTTAGGTAGGTTAGCTGTAATTTGTTCTTATTAAATAGCTAATTGCATCGACTTGAGAATTTGTTAACTACAAACGGAGTCAAGTTTATTATTTCCCTTAGTAAAATTTAATTAAATATAACAGTTGACCAGAGAAACTTTGTCAAAAAATCTAAAAGTTGACTAACGAATAGAGATTTTTATTAATAAATCCAAAAATTAAGTAATAGAAGGGGAGGTCTTTGTCAATTAACCTAAAAATTAACTCTCACATGTAATTGAACAAACTTTAAGAGAGGAGGACATTATTTACTCATTATTAAATTTTAAAGGGACAACTTACAATAGAGCATCAAATATTTTTTAGCATTAATGTTACATTAATACCGTTATTATAATGAAAGCTAAATTTATAATTTTATTATAATATTATCAAAAATCAAGATCCTTTATTGTAATTTATCGAATTTCAAAACTGCTTATATATACATAATATTTATCTTTTAGCAATTTTTTAATTAAAATTTGTAAGAATCTTGCCATAATCTATTCAATTTTGATATTATTAGTAATAATGGGCGTCGGTTGAATCAGATCACTTTTTATATGATCCGATTCGATCCTACAATTAATCGGTTTTTTAAAAAATGATTCGATCCAATCGAAAAGTCTAAAATTATCCAAACCAATCTGAATCGTATTGGACCAGTTCGATCCGATTCGGTTTGTCGGTTCAATGGACTTAATTTTTACAATATTGTTTTTCATATTTTAAGCTTATTAATTTAAGTCTCAAGTTCTAAATAATACAAAAGTTGTATAATAATACAAATTGCATTACCAATAACAAATTATAAATATAAACATGTTCAAAATTCAAGTAACATTTTAAGTCCTTAATATAAACCTATTCAAAATTCAAATAACATTTTTATGTCCTCAATATAAATAACAAACATAAGAGTGAACAATCCGTTAATAACAGTTCACAAAAACTATTAAATAATATATAATAATTCTAATATCAATTCATAAATAATAATAAAAATTTCAAATAAACAATAAAAATTCTCCATTTTTGATTTTGCTCCATTAACGTTCAACGACTCTTCGAATCATTCTTCATTGCTCAAAACCTTAAATCTATACATTTAAAACAAATAATTATACACATATTTTCATGCTTTAAAGAATAACAAGTAATTACAATATTTAAAAATAGTTACCACTTACCGTTGAAGTGATTGCTCACTAGTATTCCGTTTCCGGATCCATTGTTGTCAATGATGACAATGATTCTGACAACTTTACAAGCTCTAAATGAAAATAAAAGTAAAGTATTTATAAAAATAAAACATGATAATATAACAAGATATGCAAATATTAAATGGATTAGTAAATTGAAGTTACTTACTGGATTCCGCATCTTCATTGAATTGTAAGTTCTCTAATGATGAATCATCATTTTACGCATGCTTAATCGCTTCTTGAACTTCAGTAGTAGAATATCGACATTGTAACCAATTTTCAGTACAAATCAAACATGCTACCATTTTAGGATTCAGTGAACTCCTAAATGGATCAAGAATACGTCATTCATTACTAAAAGCAGACTCGGAAGCCATAGTAGAAATCGGCATTGCAAACACATCCTTTGTAATTATGCCAAAATGGGATACTGTGCACTAGAAGCACACCACTAAGTTAATATATTAAAAGTAGGACGTTTACGTTCAACCAGTTCCAACAAATACCGCTTCACCTCATTTTTTCCTCCAATATTATCTTCCTTCTCAACTGTCTCTGAGAAACCAATTGAAAGGTCAAATTTGGAGATGCTATCACCAATAGAGGTGGGCAAAAATCCAACGATCCGAACCGAACCGGTGACCCGAACCGGATTTTAATCAGATCTAATTTTTTAACAGATCGATTCGGTTCATTTTTTTAGGATCCGTCATTACTGGAGGATCCGCGAACCGATCCGCTAACCCAATATATAAATTAACAAAAAACCTAATATGCAGCCCTCCATTCTCCACTCCAGCCACTGCCTGTCACCCCCCGACCCGACCCGGCCGGACCGACCCGGGGAGCGCTACTCGGACTTTCAAAATTTTTCAAAACTTCCTTTTACATTTCAAAATTATTGTGAGCCCATAAAACAGTTTAGAAATCCTTTTCAAGTGAGCCCATAGCAATAAATAAACTTTTTACGAAAATTCGGCAGAGTACCGTTTGTTTTTCGGATTTCCCAAAAACCTGCTTTTACACAAATCAATCCAAAATTCACATTTTTTTTTACAAACACTTCTATAACATTTTCAAACAGTTGCGCACTCTGCCGTTTAGTGCGACTTACCATCACAATTTATAAAATAAAACAAATAATAAAATAATTAATTGCAAAACATATTACAAAATGTATTTACAAATCCCCTGTATATACATGCTTTCAGAATATATATATATACATAACACAATATAGCTACCCAACTGTACAAATCTCTGGGACTCTGTCCGCAACTCTTTATCTCTTCAGTCCTTAGCCTCTTCCGGATCCCTAGTACCTACGCGTTAGAAACAAACTAACGCGCTAAGCATATAGCTTAGTAGGTGTACTATAAACTTAATTAAATAAATCACAATATAAATATCATTTAAGAATAAATAACCCACAAGATATATATAATTTATTTCGAATCAATTTCAAAATCAAATAAATTTCAAAATCAGAGCATTAAACAAATTCAATCACCTTAATTTCAATAATGAGGTCAACATATGAATGCAATCAATAAAATCATTCGGTTCACCTTTCAATTCCAATCAATCCTGGCCCACCAGAATACTAAACATACTAGGACTGGAATATGGGTCAATGTGACGTCCGGGGTTGCCCCGCAACAACAGTCACTGATATCAATGTGATTGTCCGAGATTGCCCCGCAACAACAATCACTAGTATCATTGTGATTGTCCGAGATTGCCCCGCAACAACAATCACTAAAATCGGTGTAATTGTCCGAGATTGCCCCGCAACAACAATCACACAATAATAACGGCGCAGTACTGCTCAGTAAAACCCAGCTGGTATACCAACCTCCTATATCCATTTCTATGTCTAAGTATCCTAGGGCCGTTACAATAAACAATTTGTTTTTTTTTTAAGTAATCACAGTATAGTACAAGCATAAACAACAGTCCTGCGAACAACTAAATCAAGTATTTTTCACAAATCGTAACAATCGAAATATTCGAAAACGAAATCGAAATACGATCTATCACAAAATCAGTCCAAAATCAACAATAAAGACATCAAACATCGATTTTTCATATACAATAAACAATTTCCATACTAATAATCGAAAACGAAATCTTCCAACGAAATCAAAAACGAAAACGGATACGAAAACGAAAACGAAAACTTTCAACACAATCGGAAACGAAAACGAAAACAAAAACTAAAAACAAAACAATAACGAAAGACTTTTCGTAACGATTCCGAAAACAAACGTACACCAACCTAGAATCCGTATTTTCGTTCGACAAACCGCGGTTCCACGATTTCTTTCCCTTTTCCTTTCCTTTTTCTTCTTCTTCTTCCTTCTCTTTCTTTCTTCTTCTTCTCTCTTTTCTTTCTTTTTCTCGGCCTTTTCTCTCTCTTCTTGCTGTTTCTGTTTTTCTGGCTTCTGCGAGAAGCTTATCTTTTTTTTATATTTTTTTCGCTACCGCGACCGTCGTCGCGACCTGTGGTCGCGCCACCAGGTCGCGGTGCTCACTGGACCATTCGCACCGCCTTCATCGCGAGCGCGCCTTGGTCGCGCTGGAGCATTCGTTGCTCACTACCCGAATTCGACGTTTTCATCGCGACCTGTGGTCGCGGTGACCAGGTCGCGATACTCTCTGGTTCAATTTTCAATTTTTCATACATCAATTTTTCAACCATTCAATCTGGTCCGCTGGAAATCATAAAATAAACATACATTTAATTATATTTTCACCCCCTCAAATAGTAAAATTTATTTTCACATATATATAACATTAATTACCCGAAATCCGGGATGTTACACTGCCTCTATTATCTAGACCTACCTCCACTCTCCAACTGCCCTCATTAGCAGAGCAATATCTTCTTCGCCTTCCTCAATTTGTAAAGCACCACCTGTGTTACTGCCTCCACTCTTCAGCCCTCCCTCAGTCGTAGAGCAGAGCACTCTCTGTGTTGCCATCGATCTCACAAGTCCATTTGCTCTTCATTGTTTTTTTTAGTTTTTGGTCAAAGTGGTGAACTGGTTTGTTTTGCTCAAATTTTGTTGTCGGTTTGTTCAGATTTTGTTGATACTGATTTTATTCATTTTACTTTAGATTTCGTTTGGTTAGAAACTCAAAATGGTCAAAAAGATGGTGCTGGATCTCTTCTTTTTACTTTAGATTTTGTTTATTTTCTTTTCGTTTTGCTTCAAATTTAATTTGTTCATATTTTGTTGCTTCAACTTCTATTCATTTTGCTTTAGATTTTGTTTGGTCAAAAACTCAAAATGGTCAAAAATGTGGTGTTGGATCTCTTCTTTTTGCTTTAGATTTTGTTTATTTTCTAACAATTTAATTTATATTTATAAATTTTATTCGTTTTGCTTCAGATTTAATTTGTTCAAATTTTATTGCTTTAGGTTCCATTCATTTTGCTTTAGATTTTGTTTGGTCAAAAACTTAAAATGGTCAAAAATGTGGTGCTGGATCTCTTCTTTTTGCTTTAGATTTTGTTTATTTTCAAACAATTTAATTTATGTTTATAAATTTTATTGATTTAATTTATGTTTATGTCTAATAATTCAATTTAATTTATTTTTTTGTTAAATTGGTGAACTGGATATGCATTGTTGTTTTATATATTGTTATTTATATATATGGGTATGGTTGTGATTTATTTTAATTAGTTATGGTGATTTAGATAATATCTAAATTGATTGTTGGTTTTATATCATGCAAAATATGAATCGTGTTATTGACTCCACATGTTCTGATCAAGCCGATAGTATCTCTTTACATAAAAATGTTAATAAAAATGATATAAGTTGTGTCAAACTTGGAAGTGGAAAGAGTAGAAAAACATCAGATGCATGGAACTATTTCACACCATATGAAGATGGTGGGAGAATGAAAGCACAATGCAATTATTGTCCACAAACTTATGCTTGGGGTTTGGGAGCAAGTGGCACATCTAATATGCTTAGGCACACAAAAAAAACAGTGTAAAAACTACAAAGCCAAATTAGCTGATGAGAACCCAAAATAAATGTGTCTAGTGAAATTAAAACAAACTCATATGTCACCATTGACAAACGAGGGGTGTATGAGTAATATAGGTTTGGCTACATTTAAACAGGAGGATATTAGGAAGGCATTGGCAGAAATATTGGTTATTGATGAGTTGCCATTTAGATTTGTTGAGAAGCAGGGTTTTCAAAAGTTTTGTCATGTGGGTATGCCGAAATTTAATGTCCCATCTAGAGGAATCATAGTTAGAGACATTATGCAACTATATGTTGATGAATAGGCATCTTTGATTAAAACTTTAGAAAAAATAAAGTAAGGATTTGTCTTACGACATCAATCTAAAATATCAATTACATGGTTGTGACAGTTCATTACATAGATAAATATTGGCAATTATAAAAGAGAATTTTGAGTTTTAGGCAAATTGCTGATCATAAAGGAGACACCATTGGAAAGTGTATTGAGAAAGTTTTAATTGATTGGAGTATTGATAGAGTTTTCACAATCATTGTGGATAATGCATCTTCCAACAATACAGTTATTCTTTACATTAAAAGAAAGCTGAATAGTTGGAAATCAGATGGTACAATTTTGGGTGGGAAATATTTACATTTGCGTTGTTGTGCATATATTGTGAATTTAATTGCGGATGATGGGTTGAAAGGGATAAATAATTCGGTGGTTGTCATACGCAATGCCGTAAAATTTGTAAAATCATCTTCTAGTAGGTTTGCTAAATCAAAAAATGCGCATAGCATGAGAAAATTCAAAGTAAAGGGCTTGTCGTGTTAGATGTGCCTACTAGGTGGAATTTCACTTACCTAATATTAGTAAGTTCACTCAAATTTTTAAAAAGCATTTGAACGGATGGAGAAAGATAAACATTAGCAAAAAATTTGAAACCCTCACTTTATTTTTTCTAAAGTTTTTAATCAAAGATGTCATTTCATCAACATAGAGTTGCATAATGTCTCTAACTATGGTTCTTCTAGATGAGACATCAAATTTAGGCATACCCACACGACAAAATTTTTGAAAACCCTGCTTCTCAACAAATCTAAATGACAACTCATCAATAACCAACATCTCTGTCAATGCCTTCCTAGTATCCTCCTCTTTAAATGTAGTTAAACCTATACTACTCATACACCCCTCGTTTGTCAATGGTGACATGCGAGTTTGTTTTAATTTCACTAGACACATTTGTTTTGGATCCTCATAAGCTAATTTGGCTTTGTAGTTTTTACACTGTTTTTTTGTGTGCCTAAGCATATTAAATGTGCCACTTGCTCCCGAACCACAAGCATAAGTTTGTGGACAATAATTGCATTGTGCTTTCATTCTCCCACCATCTTCATATGGTGTAAAATGGTTTCATGCATCTGATGTTTTTCTACCATTTCCACCTCCAGATTTGACACAACTTATATCATTTTTATTAACACTTTTATGTAAAAAGATACTATCGGCTTGATCAGAACATGTGGAGTCAATATCATGATTCATATTCTGCATGATATAAAACCAACAATCAATTTAGATATTAACTAAATCACAGTCATACCCATATATATATAAATAACAATATATAAAACAACGATGCATGTCCTGTTCACTAATTTGACAAAAAATAAATTAAATTGAATTGTTAGACATAAACATAAATTAAATCAATAAAATTTATAAACATAAATTAAATTGTTAGAAAATAAACAAAATCTAGAGCAAAAAGAAGAGATCCAACACCACATTTTTTACCATTTTGAGTTTTTAACCAAACAAAATCTAAAGCAAAATGAATAGAACCTAAAGTAACAAAATCTGAACAAATTAAATCTGAAGCAAAATGAATAAAATTTATAAATATAAATTAAATTGTTAGAAAATACACAAAATCTAAAGCAAAAAGAAGAGATCCAGCACCACATTTTTGACGATTTTAAGTTTTTGACCAAACAAAATCTAGAGCAAAATGAATAGAACCTGAAGCAATAAAATATGAACAAATTAAATCTGAAGCAAAACGAATATAAAATAAACAAAATCTAAAGTAAAAGAAGAGATCCAGCACCATCTTTTTGACCATTTTGAGTTTTTGACCAAATGAAATCTAAAGTAAAATGAATAGAATCAATATCAACAAAATCTGAACAAACCGATAATAAAATCTGAGCAAAACAAACCAGTTCACCACTTTAACCAAAAACTAAAAAAAACAATGAAGAGCAAATGGACCTGTGAGATCGATGACAACATAGAGGGTGCTCTGCTCTACGACTGAGGGAGGGTTGAAGAGTGAAGGCAGTAACACAGGTGGTGCTTTGCAAATTGAGGGAGGCGAAGAAGATACTGCTCTGTGAATAAGGGCAGTTGGAGAGTGGAGGCAGATCTAGAGAATGGAGGCAGTGGCTGGAGTGGAGAGCCGCATATTAGGGTTATTTTTAATTTATATACTGGGTTAGCGGATCGGTTCATGAACCCTAAAACATATCAATGAACTGATTCGATAATAACGGATCCTAAAAAAATGAACCGAATCAATCTGTTAAAATTCAGATCCGAATAAAATCCTATTCGGCTCGGATCGTCGAATTTTTGCCCACCTCTAATTATTACTCCTTTTTGTGGATAATAAGTTCAATCAAATATTAATTTTCTTTTGGGATAATTGCAATGAAGTACCCTGACGTTTGGCTATATTGCAATGAAATCGTGAGTTTAGCCTTAATTGCATGTTAGTACCCTTGACCAAGTTGACCGGTATGTTGACTTTGACTTTTTTGGTAAAAAGACAAAATTGCCCCTGGTTTAAAAAAAATAAATTAAATAAAAATTTAAAAATTTTAAAAATGGATCTCCACCGTCCATCAATCTTGATGGACGGTGGAGATACATTTAAAATAAAAAATAAAAGTTTAAAACCAAATAATTAAAAAAAATTTTATATTAAAAAAAAAATTAGTGTTCTTGGTGGAGATCCAATCTGGATCTCCACCAAGAACATCAAGAACCAAAAAAAAAAAAAAAAAATTGTTCAAACGCGAACCCAGATCTGGGTTCGCGTTCGAACCCAGCAGCTGGGTTCGAAGGCGAACCCAGCAGCTGGGTTCGAAGGCGAACCCAGCAGCTGGGTTCGACTTCGAACCCAGAGATCTCTGGGTTCGAAGTCGAACCCAGAACTGGGTTCGCCTTCGAACCCAGCTGCTGGGTTCGAACGCGAACCCAGATCTGGGTTCGCGTATGAACAATTTTTTTTTTGTTCTTAATGTTCTTGGTGGAGATCCAGATTGGATCTCCACCGTCCATCAATGTTGATGGACGGTGGAGATCCAATCTGGATCTCCACCAAGAACACTAATTTTTTTTTTAATATAAAATATTTTTTTAATTATTTAGTTTTAAATTTTTATTTTATATTTTAAATGTATCTCCACCGTCCATCAAGATTGATGGACGGTGGAGATCCATTTTTAAAATTTTTAATTTTTTAAATTTTTTAAAATTTTTATTTAATTTATTTTTTTTAAACCAGGGACAATTTTGTCTTTTTACCAAAAAAGTCAAAGTTAACATACCGGTCAACTTGATCAAGGGTACTAACATGCAATTAAAGCTAAACTCACGATTTCATTGCAATATAACCAAACGTCAGGGTACTTCATTGCAATTATCCCTTTTCTTTTTCAAGAACTAAAACTATTTTTTCAGATTTTTTTTAATATTAAGCATAACAAAAAGGGGGTGAAACTTTCAAGTTCTGAGCAGATGTCTAATATTTCAATTTCGAGTTGATGTCTACTATTTCATCAACTCTATAAAGTTAGAACTAATTTGAAATTAGAATGGTAAAGGAAATCAAGCATAGAATGTTGGAGAAAAAAAGGAACAATTACCCTTCACTTTGTAATCCTCTGCTGTTTTAACTAAAAAACTATATATTATCAAAAATTGGCCTTGTAAATAAAAACGCCTTAATGGTACATACATGATCCAACATCCCCCTCTGCTAGTGTCAAGTAGAAAAGTTGAATCAAAGCAACAACATTTAATTTTTGAATCTTGTACTTCGGCTGATCCCTGGATTGATTCCAGAGGCTTCTCCACCATAAGGACCAGCTGGTTTCTTGACATCCCGTACTTGCCCTTTCCGACGCACAACTGCCTTTTCGTGCTTCGACTGCACATTTCAGATATAGAGAGAGGTAGGTGAGTTATTAATTAAGAGAATCAGGATTCTGTTACAACAATAGTAGAGATGTATTTACAACACATACCCTGTATTTCTTTCTTGGATTTTTCAGTAACTTCTTGCGTGCACGTGTAAGACCTCTGTTCTTCTCCATCTAATGTAAAATAGCAGCAGCACAATATTAATTAGAAGTTAGAGGAAGTGAAGAAAAAGATCTAATAAGCAAGATAAGAATGAGGTTTCCTCACCTGATAACTGATCTGTCGTTTTCCATCTACAGATTCAGGCAAAGATGGGGTTGCTGAGGTCCTGCAAAATCAAAACGTGGTTTAAGGATGCAAGAACCAAAGATTGTTGTACATCAATAAAAAGTTAAAATCAAGTAGCAAAGGCAAAATGGGACTTAAATGAGCCAAGATTATTCTTAAACCATACACGTTGAAGTAAAAAGCAAAATCATGTCGGGGTACATTATAAGCTAGCAAAACCTGGCAATAGTTTATTAGTATAGGATAGCTACAAAAAAGGTCAATAACTAAAAACAGTGCATAGCATACCTTGTATAAATCTCAGCTTTAGCAGCAAGTTTTGCAGCTCGGTGTTGTTTCACTTGTTTGTAAAATTCATCTTCTGATTCTCCTCCTGTATCTCCATCCTCCATATCATCATCTTTATCACTGTTAAGAGTTCCTAGTTCCTCCCCAGCATCATCCTCAGAATTAATTCCAGCTCCAGCCAATACTCTGAGCTCATGTTTCCTACGCCTTTCTCCAATATCATCCCTCTTAGGCAGATCGTCATCACCAGAAACAACCTTTAAAAAAAAAAAAAAAAAAACCAAGAAGAAGAAGGTACTTGCAGGACTTAGAACCACCTCAACAAAATTAATCAGGTACATGTCTAAAAACACAATCATTAACAACTCAAGATAAATAATTTGGCTTTCAGGCTCTGCAAAAATCATGATATAATTGACGGAACAAGACCTCGAGTGTTGGCTCAAAGTGGTAGAAAGGTCGCTAGTAGGCCTTGAGTTCATAATCAATCTAAATTAAAAAAAGTTGTTCATTAGAAGTGCGAGTAAAGGGGGAGCACTGCCTGCTGTTTGAATTGTTTAAAAGAAACAGGGGGCAATAATTTTTCCACAGAATCTAAAATATCACACCCAAAGAAATAAGAAATTTAAATTACAATTTTTGTTCATCAATTCATGGAGCAAAACAATAACTCAACGCCCTATGCAACCTTGCTAACACTAGGAATTTTAGCAATACTGAAAGTTCCTAAAACCTCAAAATGGCAAAATCAACCATGTCAACTGCAAGCTTCTATCGGTGACAATTGTGGTCTTTTTTAATATAACAGATCAAGCTTTTAAGCAGAATAAGGCTCAGCTGCTAGGGAGTTATAATACTTTTCCCATTAATGAGATCAGCAACAATGATTTTATATAACTACTCAACTACTAGCGCAGATTACACTTTCCAAAAACAAAGTCCCAGGTTCCTAATAAAATTCTATGAAAGACATTCCATAAAGAAATGATCACATCAAGTTTTATACCTTTGGCTTGTTTGGTTGAGCAATGACAAGTTGGGAAAGTTTACTTGAGCGCGATGAGCTTACATGCCCATTACTCAGTCCCAAAGTGCTCCTCTCAACATCCATAGCATCATCATCAAAATCATCATGTGTTTCAAGTTGTCTGCTCCATTCCAAGTTTGAATGCATTAGTCTTCAAAATGTCAACAGAAGCATAAATTGGGGAACACGAGAGCAAAACATACCGATTTACTGGTTTCAAACGTTTCTTGGCTTTATCAGGCTTTGGGGCAATAGAACTAAAGACTCCTTTCTGCTTCAGTTTTTCCTCAAGGGCAGCTCTAACTTTTAACATTTTCAAGCTCTGTACACCAACTTGATCGTTCTGCCATATTTTAAGTCTCACAAATTAGCCACGCATCAGCAAGAACAACAGCAAAGAGGATACAACATGCAGAACGAAAAGAAAAGAAGGATAGGAAAAAGGGGGTGGGGGGTGGTTTTGTTTTTGTGAAAGAGAAGAGAAAAATCTAGCTGTTTAGACTGAAACATGGAAAAAATTACCTGACGTTTGTGTTTACCTCCTCTATTCTCATTAATTTCCAACTCCCCTTTATCGAACTCATTTGTGTCAGAATCCTGTAGGAAGAGGAAAAAAACTTAAAATTTTGACTTCTAATAACAACTATAGCAATAGACGGCATTGAACTTGCAAGTACCAGTGACGCTTGTTTTGCATAAGCTGCGAGGTGAGGTGTCTCATATTGATCTTTTGTGACAGGAGCAGATGCCACGACGGCATTCCCCATAATTAACTCGGTTCCTGTTTCAGCTGTATGATCTTTCTTCAAAAATTCATCAACCTCAGATGGCAAATTCCCATCAAGTTCTTTCATCTGTTACGTGGATCATGCATTAGAAAGTGGCAAGCTACAAGAAATTAACTCTCATCCGTTCTATAAAACCAAGCAGAGTAGCTCATAAAAAGTAACATGTTTTTCTGCACAAATGAGAGGTTAAAGAAAAAAAAACAGTAGAAATACAAGTACATGCCATTCAAATAGATAAAAAGATTGCTAAGAATTACCAATTCTAACAAATTGAACTAATTTGTGGATGAAAAAAATCTAATTCCGTAGAAGAATAAATGAGCCACTGAAATAAGTAAAAATTCTCTTAAATTAAAAACTCTATTTAAATAGATCTACACTTTAAATTGTCTGCAGATATTTGCTTATAAATCTTAATATTTACCTATCTTAAGTAGGGAGAGTGAAAAAAAGATACTAATACAATTTCCTTAGAGGGTCTATACATTCTTGGGGGCTTCATGGGGTCTAAGGGCCCATTGATAAAAAATATAATTCTAAAAAAAAAATAAAAAAAAAAGAAGCAGATATCATTTTATTCCGTGGTCTTAATATAGTAACAAATATACTGTAGAGTAAGGTTTAAAGAAAACAAGTTATCCAAAAGTGTATGATATTGGCATTATATTACAAAAGAGGAAAATTTTAGACAAAAAATTAGTTTGCAATATATGGGAATGAAAGATTAACTTGTGGCCATCAAGAACAATATGGGCTTTCTAGGAAAGTAGTAGACCTTATCTAGCAAGCCCTTGATCTCCACAAGGCGAGCTATGACAGGATGATCACGAACTGGCTGCCCTTCAGACTTGAGAAGAAGATAAAAGGTTATGGCTTGGCAATAGGCTAGCAAAAGAAGTTGCTTCACCTCCAAATAGCGCATACCACCTTCCAGCTTGACTTCCCGTTCTTTAACCTTAAAAAAAAGCAAAATGTTATAAATACAAAATGAACCAATCAAATGCAATATTATTTTCCCCTAAATAAGCAGCTCAGAAACTGTGAAGAACTGGATTATGTGAATGCTGGTATGATATTGGCAGTTAAGATTACCTTAAAAAAACAGATATTTACATACAAAACCTTTCATAGTAAATACAAAGCCTAAAATATATATATATATATATATGGATTATCATAATTCTCTGAAGTCAAAACTCCACATAGAATGGCAATGTCATCTATGAATGCCACAGACAGCATAAACTCTAAAACTTTGACATGATAGAAATCTGTGAGTAGATGAAAAAAGCCTGCAGAATCAACCAGCACATGTCTTGGTACGTGACACTCTGATAAGCCTTTAACAGAATGGAAAAAAAAAGAGTGATGTAACCCTTCAATTGAAAATAGAGCAAAAAGAAGCATAGTACCTTGACTAAAAGTGGATTAACTTTGTTTTCAAGTTGATCAAGGGCATCATTCAGCTCTGACAGCAAGCCGACCAATTCTGGAGCAGAACTGGAAAGGAAAATATTAGCTAAGCAATCAGAAGCATTAGAAATGTCAAGGAAAAACAAAGAAGATTATTGTAATTCAAAGCACCAATTACAATCTAATAGAACAAGCTAGAATCTACCAGAGCCAATCATATATTTGTCCTTCTACATTGTGAACTGAAGAACTACTCACCACTTTACCAAACATGAAGAACAAGCCCTCCCGACTATTAATGGGTGCCTAACATACTAAGTACTGATTCACTACATTGGGAGATAGGGCGTAACCATAAGTCTACAAACGCAGCAGGCAATTAAAGTTTACACAGAATTGAAACAAGATTACTAGAATTCAATAACATATCATACTCCATAAAAGTACAACAGCAGGTTACCTGTATACCACATCCATTTGCTCCTCCCTCGACAAAGCATTCAAATCTTTCTTGACCTCCTCATACGTTGTGCCTAGATCACCTTCAGGTTCTTTGCGAGTTGGAGATTTTGTTGTGCTTTTTCCCTTAACTGAGATTTCCTGCACGAAATATTGTAGATAATATCATTCAACAAGAATCATATTTTATCCAACCACTTTGAGTGATAAATTTTCAGTATCAAATTCCATTCCATTATTAAGGAAAATACTGATAACAACATCAAAGCAACAAGGTATGAGCAACACTGACCTCCAAGGTTAATTCCTCATCTTCATTATCACTAACATCTTGAAGGCCAAAGTCTTCCATTTCTAAAGTTTTGGCCCTCTCTCTTTGCATCCGTAACACCTCTTCCTCCTCTTCAGCAAGGGACTCATCATCACTTGACTTAAGCTATAAGATTAGATTTAAACGAAAAAGATTAAGAAATCAAACAAAGACTAATTCAAAGTGTAACAAAATATGGAAAACTGCAATCAGTAATGATATAGAGTACTGATTGCAAAGAAAATGCTACTTGCAGGCATAAAGAGAGAAGTAAGGAAATAAGAACCACAATGCTTCATGTTTAATTCCCAACCTCAAAATCACGATTGTCCCCATGATAATACTGGTTCTTCATCCCACCCCATAACGCCTTTTTTCCTTCCTCATCTTCATCCTCGTCATCATCATTCATTTCATCCTCAACTCCACCAAATTTTGCCCGTAAAAATTTTTGCTGCCTCACAACTGCAAATAGCATAAAATGCAATAATTACTCCAGTGAAATGTATCTTCTACCTAGTGTGAACTCCAACCAATTGTAGGGCCACCAACAATTAAAGAAAAGGAATATTCTTCTAGAAATATTTATGCACATACAACCATAACACACTACAAGTGTACAAAGAGCAGAAAGCTAGTTCTAATTATCATGGAACAGAATTGGTTCTACTCTATAGCCTGTTCAACTTAGAAATTGATTTTGTAATTTTGTCCAGCTGTCTCTCTTAAGCACACCATCCTAATGTGAACTGGGCCTACTCATTTTGTAATTTTTTGAACGCATGTTTCTCTTACCTGCAGCCTCCCCAATGTGTACTTAGCTTAGAGGGCTATCTAAGTCAAGGATGCATAGTCAACAGCTTCAATTACTTAACCAGTAGTCCATTATTAAGTATCCTCTTAACACAGGATATTGTAAGATGAATCCATTAGCTAATTATAAGCAACTTTAAGCTGTTAGCTATATAATTCAGTTGTAAAGTACTCCATCATTGGTTGTAAGTTTAAGACAAGTGTAATTTGATCCGACAACTCAAACTAAAACTTGTAAATGAGAGATGATGAATAACAATTCGATTGTGACTGCAAAAAGATATTAGCCATTGTTTCTCTTAAGCCATTGAAGAAGTAACCTAAATGCGGTGGTTACACGTCTAAAACCAGTGCTATACATGTTAGACCATCTCATCAAATAATACGATTAAGTAGCAATGCAATTATGTTTTGGTTTTAGATAAATGAACTAATAAAACTATACAAGGGAATCCAACAAAAGAAAAAAAAAAACGAGAGCTATATTTTTATAATAGGATTCAAAGAATTACGACAAAATGTAACTTTTCCAAATCCCCGTCCTTACTTTTTGCAGCCATTCCAGTATCTCGGGCATCATCAATATCATCATCGTCATCATCATCGTCCTGTAAGAATAATATGGCACAATGAGATGGGAAAATCTGAGAATCCATATTTCACACACTACACAAGAGAGTAAAAAGTCTCTACAAGGGATCGGAATAAAAGGCATTCTTAAATGTTTGCTCAATACAGATTTACTTCACAGGTCCAACCACAATTAGTTTAGTTATGTATGATTCCAAGATAAAAGAAAGTATAAAAAGAAAAAAGAAAAAAAATAAAGCAAACATTTGTTACGTCCAAACTCAAATAAATAGGAAATTAGGGTAAGACAGAACCAAAGAAAATGGTTGATTTAAAAGAATTACTCTTGAGAAAAAAATACAAATTTAGTGACAGGATCACTCTGATACGCATCATTCATTAATTTAAGCACAACACCTAAAAGATAACTTTTCATTAATAACCATATACATATCTCGCAACTACCTACTTTAACCCACAATAAATCAAGACATTACCAATATTCAAGTGAAAATTTGGTCGTTGCTGACATGGCTTTATTCATGCAAGGAAAGCCTAAGCAAGTATGACGTAACAGTAATTCTGCTTTGGAATTTCTATCCTTGATCAAGTCTTTTCTAAATTTTAAGCCTTTCTGTAAGATTATTTTTTTATTCCAACACATAATAACTGAAAATATACTTCATTCAAATAATTCTTCAGTTTAATTTGTTAATGATGTGTGCTGCAAAATAACACACAGCAATCATGATAAAAAAGCTATACTGTAGAAGGTGCTAACACTTATCTGAAACAGTAGAATACAAAAACATATTCTGCCTGCAAATGTGATTCAGTTATACACTGCGGTTTTCCATTATTTTAAAAATAGATTCGTATAGAAAATGATGTTAAAAATAATTCTCATAATAAATTTCAACAAGTTCTCTCGTTTTTTCTTTTTACCATTTCATGGTTTTTAATGTTCTACCAAATGTAAAACAGCTCCCAAACATGCATTGACAGAGTTTTCAATTACAGATAATAAACCCACCTAAAAAATCTCATTTAACAACTTAAAAACCAAACAGAAAAGCTAGAACCTGGAAATCAAAGACGGGATGCTCGTTATCTTCATCCGAATCCCCCACATCAGCATTGACATCCAGAGGAACAACATCCCTCATCTTGTGAACTGGCAAACAAAACAAAACAAATCAATCCCCATATCTAATTTTCTCTTTAAAAAAAAAAATCAATCCACAATTAATAACCAAAATACATAGGGGGATAGCATTGACAATGAAAATAACAAAATTAAAAGTGAAAGGGAATTACAAGCATCGATTTCGTCGTCCATGTCTTGCGGGTTGACATGCTGGTCTCGGATGGGTCTTCTCTTATTAGGGGTCTTGGTCTTGCTGCCTTTCTTACCCATCACAGAAAAACAAAACGAATTCGTTTACAGTTTTGGAGAGCAATTTGGTACTCTCTTTTCGTTTCTCTAAAACCCTACTTGATGGTGTATTGCCGCAGGGTTTAGAAGGCGGACATAACCGGGTGGGTAATGGATTAGGTAGGTCCGAGCCCAATACTGTATCGGGCTTTACTCTATAATTCATCAGGCCCAATCAAGATAATACTGGTGTGTAGTGTCAACAATACATGTATTTAAATGATAAGACAATTACCAAATAAGTACTGGAATTTTTTTCTTTAAAAAAAAAAAAAAAAAAAGTACTGAAATTTTTATTTTTTATTTTTAATTTCCAGTAGTTCGTAACCTTTTTCATTCTTTTTATCAAATGGATCTCTATGTTTTTTATTTTTAATTTCCAGTGTTATTTTTAATTTAATTTTTTAATTATTTAATATTTTTATGGGATTTTAGTAAAAATGCGCCATTTTTTAATTGATTTAACAAATATAACCCTTAAATATAAAAAATTACAATTTAGCTTCAAAATTTCTAAAATACTCTTAATTAACCACTACATTTAGTATCATACATTTAATTTTCTCCCACCAAGATCTAAAAAAAAACCCAACAAACTAATCTCTCATCATTCAATTAATTATCTCATTCAAACTTATTTTCATTTGGGATTATATAAATTTGAAAATAAATAAATAAATAAATGGTGGCAAAAAAGTAAGTATGAAATGAATATACTTTTTAATTGAATTAGTTTTAGTTTGGAAAAATAAATATTTTAATGCAAATCACAAGTGTTTTTTTGTTTGAAAGTTGGTATCCCTTTTATTTTATTTTTTTGGGTTTGAAGTATAAATTTGTACTTCGGGTCACCTCTAGACCGAAGTACAAATTTTGTGCTTCGGGTGGCTCCTAACCGGAAGTTCAAAGTTATGCTTTTGGTTGGGGGTGACTCGAAGCATAAATTTGTGCTTTTAGGGGGGGGGGGGGGGGGGGGGGGGGGACTCGAAGCACAAATATAGTTTTATTGTAATATGACCAATTTGTGTTATCCTTACACTTGCACACTTAATTTTCCTTCTATTTCGGATGAATGATGAGTTCCATATTCATCCATGGGCAGAGTATTTATTTGCAGTAGAACTTTCATCTCATCTTCTGCCACAGTTATGGTTGATGCAGAGACCCAAACAACATCCACATGAGATTTTATTAGTGTTCTAAAATGCGCTAGGCGCTAAGCTGTAACATCCCGAATTTCGGATAATTAATTTTTAATATGTGGATATAAAATTTTTGTGAGTTGAGGGATGTAAATGTAATTAAATGTATATTTATTTTTATAGTTTCCAGGTTGACCAAATTGAACGGTCGAAAACGATGTACGAAGAGAAGAGTGAAAAACTGAGACTGTGAGTATCGCGACCACTCATCGCGACCACAGATCGCGATGAGCTGCTCGCGATGAAAGATGGTGATTCTTGGCAGTGAGCACCGCGACCACAGCTCGCGATGAAAAAAAATGAAATTCGGGCAGTGAGCATGGCGACCACCAGCGCGACCAGAGCACCACGAGGTATGCTCGCGATGAAGGCGGTGAAGTTGCTCCAGTGAGCAACGCGACCTGGTGGCGCGACCACAGGTCGCGACGACCGAAAAATTTTAAAAAAAATAAGCTTGTAGAGGAAGCCACTTGAAAAAGACAGACAGAAAAACAGAAAGGGAAAAGAGAGACCGAGAGAGAGAGAGAGAAAAAGAAAAGGAAGAAGAAGAAGAGAAGAGGAAGAAGAGGAAGAAGAAGAAGAAGAAGAGAAGAGGAAGGAAAGATAGAAGGAAAGAAAAGGTGAAAGAGAAAGAGAAAGGGAAAGGAAAAAGAAAATCTAGACAAGTGATAGTCGAAAGGAAACGATATCCAGGTTGGTGTACACCCGTTTTCGAATTCTTTACAAAAGTATTAAGTATTTTTAGTTTGAATCTGCGATTTATTTGCAGAATTTTATTATTATGTGTTTATAATAAATTCTTTGGAATGATTTTATATTTTTGATCGTATTTTACTCGTATTTCGATAGTATTTTAATTATTACGATTTCAATGAAATTACTCGTGTTGGAATATTGTCTGAATATTGATTACTTTTCATGAAATCATATATGTATATTTTGATAATATTGTGTGAACTGTGTATTTATTGAGTGACCATTGATTGTAATTTATAGTGAATATTTGAAAATATTTTATCGAAACGGCCCTAGAATACTTAGACATAGAAATGGATATAGGAGGTTGGTATACCAGCTGGGTTCAGTGAGCCGTACTGCACCGATATTGATATTTGATATTGATGATTGATTATGTACCTCCTCATGGATTCGTCCAGGGGTAGGGAGACACATATCTCCTCACGGATTCGTCCTGGGGTAGGGAGACACGTACCTTCATAAGGATTCGTTCCTGGGATAGGGAGATATGTACCTTTCTAGGGTCCGAACCCTCGGTCCTAGGGTAGGGAGATACGTACCACTCTTAGGATTCGTCCTAGGGTGGGAGCTATGTTCGACAGACAGTCACTGTGGTCGAACGACCCATATTCCAGTCCTGGTTTAAGTTGAGTATTCTAGAGGGCCAGAATTGAAGTGATTTGAATAATATGTTTCTAAGTGAATTTCGGAATTGATTTTTATACGTTTATGATTATAATATAAATGATTTTATACGTCATGGATTATGAATTGTAATGAGTTGTTTATATAGAATTGATTTCATCAGTTTTAGTTATGTAAATTATTTGCATCATAATATGTTTATATCTGATTATATTGTGCCATTTTGTTTATTAAGAAAAGCTGTTTATGATTTTAATATTTGAGTTTAGTGTACACCCACTAAGCAGTAGTGCTTAGCGCGTTAGTTTTGTTTCTAACGCATAGGTACGAAAGATACCGAGAACGGAAAAGACTGAAGAGGCACCAGCTGCAGAGGAGAGTTCAGAGTTACTACAGTGATTTGGGTAGTAATATATTTTTGTATATATATATATTCTGTAAGCATGCATATACAGAGGTCTGTAAATTTCGAAGAGTTTATTTATATATGTTTTGTAAATAATTTTATGATTTCTGTTGTTCATTTTGAGAATATTTGTAAATATTAAATTATGAATTATTTTATTTTAAACTGTTGGAAAGTCGCACTAAACGGCAAAGTGCGCAATTGATTGAAAATGGTATTTAGAAGTGTTGTGGATTTTGTGTGAATTGAATTTTATTTGAAACAGGTTTTGGAAAATCAGAAAAACAGAGGGAACTCTGCCGAAATTTTTAAAAGTGTTTTTCGATGGGCTCACTAGAAAAATATTTTTGAATTACAAATTGATACGATTTTAAATGGTTGTAAATAAATATAGTGAATTTAGAAAGTTTTTGAAAACCCGGTAGCGCTCCCTGGGTCGATCCAGTTGGGTCGGGTCAGGGGGTGTTACATAAGCGTTCAGCGGCCTAGCGCCTAGCACCTAGGCGGTTCCTCGGTGTGGTCAACGGTCAACATGTTGACCGCACCATTGACCACCTGAAATTTTTTTCTGTATGACTGTATTTAACAATTTACATGTAAATGCACCTAAAATAAAAATATATATGTCATTCCAAACATTCCAAATATTATGAAATTAAATCATTCCAAACAAATAAGTCATTCTAAAATCTAAACATTCCAAACAATATGAAATTAAGTCATTCTAAATAAATAAATCATTCCAAACATTCCACACAAGATAAAACTGATGAAATTATGAAAGTATGAAAATATGATGAAATGATAATACAAAATCTTAAACTAAACATCATGATCAAACTCCTCTTATCCATATTCTTCCATTATACGCTCTTCATCGGACTCAAACTCAATATCAACTTGATTTTCCTATTCCTCCTCATCCTCTGATACGAAGTCATCTTCATGAAGATCTCTCTGTGTCATCTTAGAACTCCTTATGGGTTGTAGAATGTCATCTACACCGGTTGCATCGTCTAACAATTGTGAAGTTAGCCCCGTTCCAGACTTTACTTCATCATCATCACCACCTCCTTCAACAATTCATTCTTATACATTGGTGGCTTTGGCATCCTTAGCAAGAATGACATCTACATTCTTTTCTTTTGCACTTTTTTGCTTGTTCATCAACTTAGAATTGAATTGGACATAGACTAGATTATTCAACCGACTCATATCTAGTATATTCCTTTTCTTTATATGTATCTACAAAATCAAAATGATAAAAATAATAAATCAATAAAATAATAAATTGTTAGTTAAAAGTTACTTTATAAATTTACAGTGAACTAGTCGTGCACTCACTCATTCCAAAGTGCTCCAATTTCATTCACATCCGGAGGAATTCGTGGTCAAGTTGAAGATTCTTTTAGCCATGACTTGCAAATTAGGTGTTTGACCTCCATAGCTAGACCACCAAAAAGCTACAATCACGAAGATACATATTTCAAGTTTTCAAGCTTTAAAACATAATATAAAAAAAAAGTAAAGAACTACAACTACAAGTTTACAAGTTTAAAATAGTACCTGGATCATATTTCTCATCGTTAATTTCATATCCTAAGACTGTCAATGGTTTTTTAAAAGATCCTTCCTGCAACTTATACTTTCGTATTTCATATTTGCAATTTTACTTTGTATCGCCAAATTCTCGATACCATAAAAAGCCTCCATACAATCTTGCAATGCAATATTCACATCACCGTCATCTTTAAATGTTGGATCTCTGTAGCTGTAGTATAAGTTGAGGAAATAGGTCGCCAAGTGAAATAAACTATCAAGCCAACCTTTAATTATTGTATCAATAATGTCAAAGATCAGTTTATAGTTCATTTCAACATTGTTCATTACCACTTTGATGTCTTCTTTTGCTTGCAGTAGCTTTCCATATACAAACTCATGGCTGGCTTTCTATTCCCATCAACAAGTATAAGCATCTTCACCAAAGGTGGAAAGACCATCAAACAAAGGGTCACACCATTCCAAAAGCTCACACTCATAACAATAGCATATGTCGTTCTCCCCTTGCTAATGTTAGACCATTTACATTGCTTCCATAGGTTATTAGAAAACATTGTCCTCAATTGAGCTTTTTTCTCCATCATACTCTGCAATGTTTGAAACGAAGAGGCAAATCTAGTCACTCTCAACCTCACTATGTCTCTCTTTTTTGTGAAAGACCTCATTAAGAATAATGTCTTGTGGTGTGCATAGATAAAGACGGTAAAATTCTTGGTTTGGTCAATGGTTTTTTTAAACTTCTGGACCTTACCAATACTTTCAAGTATGAGATTAATGTTGTGAGTTGCACATGAGGTACAAAATATCTGAGGTCTCTTTACCTTGAGCAATTTCTTCGCTGCCATGTTGTTTGTGGCATTATCTGTGACCACTTGAATGACATTCTTCAGTCCAACTTGTTCAATGCACCCATTCACATACTGAAAAATATGCTCAGTCAGTGTGTGCCTCATCTGAAGACTCTTTAGAGGAAAGGAAAGTGGTTTATTCCTTACAATTGACACACAAGTTCAGTATGCTTCTCCTTTTTCTATCGGACCAAGCGTCCGTCATAATGGAGCACCCATTCAAAGCCCAGTCTTGATCTTGTTTCTTCAGTAACTCTTTTGTTCTCTGAACCTCCTCCTTCAACAACGGTTCCCTCAATTGGTATTGACTTGGCGGTTTAAATCCTGGTCCAAATTGACCAATCGCCTTCATCATCAGTCAATTGTATTGAAAGGAACTCTTGCTCTGTACACCCATATACTCACATACTGGTGCACATTATGAGTCCTTTGTTTAAAAAGTGCTTCGTAGATGTTTTGTTATCTCTTAGTTGCACCACTCAATGAAGTTTCGAGATTGATTCCCGATACAAATCGATCCATGGAGCCAAGAGAACGGGGATCTCTCTTCACCCTTAATTCTTCTATCGCATCTTCTTTATCAGTTATATCAACCACGTTTACTTGTGATCTCAACAACAACTTTTCCTTCTTCTTACCCCTTCTTTTACTTTTAGCCTCCATAATAGCATTTCTACACTTGGCTTGTGCTTCCGGTGTTGCTTTTGGACAAGCTGTAACATTTTCTGATATCTGGTCTATGTGTTCTTTTATTCTATACACTCTTCCGGACATCACTTTTCCAAATAAGATACATTTGACTTTATCCAAATTCTTTGCATCAACTAACACCCCAAACTCTCATTCAACATTATTCGACTTTCTTTTAAGCAATGACTCGGATGTGGATTGGACCGTTTGGTCTACTAAGGCTGCCGAGGACGCCTTTATAAATATAATAACCTAGAAAAGTTAACAAACATTTATAATTTATTTAATCATAAAGACATAAATAAAATAATACTTCAACTATACAAGATTACAAGTACACAACTACAATCTAGTCATCTATGACTATAAATAATTAAATTTCATAAACTTCCTACTTTCCTACATAAACATTAATTTAACATACTAAAATAAAAATAGTAAAATCTTTGTCATAATTTAATTTTTAAATTATCATTTCAAGTTTAAATGTCAATATAACATTATAGTAATCAACAATGAAGACTAAACTAAAATATTAACAATTTTATAAAAAAAAAAATTCATATAGACATTTAATCAAACATTTGGATTGCATATATAAAATTATATTTGTAACAACAATAAATCTTAAAAATACTAAAATATAGAAGAACAATACATTAGAGATGGATGATGATAAAGAAAATGGGTTGAAAATAGACAAGAAGATGAGACTTGGGGGCTAGGGTTAGCTGTTGGCGTACACTAGTGAAGAGCAGAAGAAGAATGAAAAAAACTCAAGTTTTTGCTTCTGATTTGCTTCTGCCCGAAACTCACCTTCTTTTGTTTTATAACTTAGTCAACACGACGTCGTTTTGGACTTGTCATTAAAACACCAAAAACGACGTCGTTTTGGGTGTTAGAAAAAAAAATTGTCTCCACCCTAGGCCGCCGCGGAGACAGATTCGGTCGCCTAGGCTGCCGCATAGCCCGAATCGACCGCCTAGCATCTTCTAGGTGGCCGGCTGCCTAAGCGCCGCCTAATTCGACGAGTTTTATAACACTGGATTTTATAACTGCAACATGTACGGTCTCAATTAATACATTTAAGTCACATGATATAGCATAAGGTATCTTATCTCCAAATGTTGAACTTTTGGTGCTACAGACGTCGCATCAAATAGTGCTTCAAATCTCTTATTTTTCTCATGTGCAAGTCCTGCTAGTTTATCCTTTTGTACTTCTAACCGATCTGTCGTCCACTCTGAACGTGCTTTCACAATAAATTCAGCTTTTGCATCAACTTTCCTTCTCTGTTTCCTAATCACAGTCTTTTCAATATGTCTATACGTCTTGCTTCTAATTCTTGGACTACTCAATGTCTTTGTTCTTCTATCTGGTGATTGAGCCACTGAAGGATACTGTAATGTCTTGAACACCCTAGCTTCTAGTTCCATATATCCCAGACTTATTTTGTGTGCAAGTACTAAAGTACTCTCATTTAATGATGGTAAAGATTTTTAACATGTGGCATTTCTTTTTTTCGTGGTGCTTCCTTCCCCTGTGTATGTACCATTAGATTTGTTTCAATCCTTATCTCGGCTTTTCTTTTTTGGTTCACATATTTATTCTTATCAACCAGTCCAGAAGTCTTAGCTCCAATTCTTACACTAGCTAATGTTTTTGTTGCCCTATCTGGTGCACAAGCCATTGATCCATCCTTCATCAGGGAATTTTCTAATTGGTAAGTGACCTCATCTAATGCCTTTATGATATCCTCATATGGCACTTTCATGCATGGATACATAACACCCCCTGACCTCTCATTAAATTTTAATTTGTCATTTTAAGCCATTTTTGACATTTCCTTGTCTGAATTGTCCCAAACAATAATTCTTTAACTTTTTCTTACCTAACAGAATCACTCACATCGTATACATATTCAGTTTTCTGTTGAAACAATTCAAAATTCCTTTCATGCCTCTTTGCACTACCAATTTTTCGAGAAGAAGAAGCTACATGTTTCAGCCCAAACCACCTGGATACCATGTCAGCTGCAAAGTTCAAAACCGAGTATAAGAAACAATGAACACGAAATGCGTAACGTTATACAAAGCATTGAGGATCAAGTAAACAATGAAAGTCTGGAAATATACAATTCACTTCATCAATCAATGATAAAGGATGAGTGAAGTGAGGAACATGTGTTTTATATCTGAGATACAATTGTTTTAAGTCCATTCCACGTTTATTTATATTAATGTTTCGTTAAAATGATACTCTATAAGGTGTTATCCACAGCAGAGACAGACCCTATAAGTGGGCAGGGCCAGGCAACCATTTTAAAAAAAATCACAATTAATTGACTTATTTACCCTTCATAATTTAATAATATTACAAAAAAAAAAAATCTGCTGTTAACTAAAGTAAGAAAACACAATTTTTTGCTCTTCTTCGAACCAGCAGACCACGTCTCTTTTAAAGCTCTCTCCCTCTTCTTTTTCTCCTCATTCTCACTAAGCTCTTTGCCTTCCATATACTTTCTTTCTCTCAAGTGTCAAGGAATTAAAAGAGTCAATTATCCCCTTTTTTTATTTTCAAGTAAGTTTCTTAATTTTCAGAGTATACATTTATATTAAAAAGTTAAGGTTTTGGATTTGTTATTCCAAATTTGAATTTATATTTTGGTAATTGTTATATTTAATTTTTGAGTTTGTTTGGAATGTTCACGTTTGTCTAATTCTTGAATTTGATTACATTTTTTTTCTCCAATTGAAATAAATCTTGATTTGGATTTTTTTTCTTGGTGTGATTTTTAGTTTGTGATTAAAAGGAGATGTGAGAATTAACTTATTGATATTATCATATAGTGCGATCTTTTTTCAATTTCTATCTTTTAACATAATGTTTGAAAATCGAACTCCAAAAAGAAAAGAAATGTTGAGAATGAAGTACTTAACTAATCACAAAAATGGAAGAAAATTACTCAAAACTATGTCCAGCAATATTTTAAAATATATTTAAAATCTTTATTTATAAACTACTAGTTAAATTATGTAAAATAAAATAAGCGAAATTATTCTTTAAATTAATCAAATTAATTACAAAGATATATCAATAAAATGAAACACAACAGGACAGTAGTATCAATTTCTTATATTTTTGGAACTGTAACAGTGTTGCACTTGCACGTACATAGCCAAGTGGGCACTAAGTCACACAGCTCATGAATTGTATGCGTTGTTTCTTTTTCTAGTGTTTAATGTTTTGAATGTTATCAATAAAATGTTTTGAATTAATTTATTTTTTTCCTTGGTGTAATTTTTATGGAGGCATGCTACTTTATTTCCACCAATTTTTTTTTATGAAGGCATGTGCTTCTGTGTGATTTTCATTTTGTGATTAAATTTATAGTTTTGGTATTATCAGTTTTGCTGTTAATATTTGTTAACATGCTATTAGTATAGCTTGTGGTTGCATATGATCTAATCTATTAAATATATATTACCGATTTAAATTTTTATCTTAATCTTGATTAATTAAGTAGTTATTTGACAAATTATTTAACCAAAACATTTGATAATTTTAGATTATAATGTCAAACAACCATAATTCCAAGCCAAGAAAAACTCTCTTTTCATACTTTGGGAAAAAGAGAGATTATCAATCATTGAGTGGGTTAAGTTCTCCGTGTGATGTTAGCGGTTTAAGTTTGCCTACTCCGTTTGAGAATGTTTACACTCCATCAGAGGCAAATATTAACACTGTTTATTATGAACGTGATCCTATATTACGTCTCCCAATAGGAGCTTATCCCGCTGAGAAGCATGATGATGTGCGAAAAGCATATATAAAAATAAGACCTTTTCAACCTATATTGAATAACTATCCACTTACTTTGGATGGTAAATATAGTAGAAGATTTCAACAATCTTGGTTCCAACGATTTCCTTGGCTTGAATATTCGATAGCAAAAGATAAAACATTTTGTTTTCCATGCTTTCTTTTTGATATTTTTCCATCAAAGCATCCCACATTTACAATGGATGGTTTTCAAAGTTGAAAAAAAATCAATTGTAAGGAAAAATGTCCATTTTGGAAACATGAAGGGGGACATAATTCAATACATATATTTGCCATCCAAAGTTGGAATAACTTAAAAAATTTATCTCGGCATATCGACACAGTCATGAATACAGTCTCTTTACAAGAAATTTTATAAAATCGTCTACGGCTCAATACCTCACTAGAGACGGTGAAGTGACTAGCAATGCAAGGATGTGCTTTTCGGGGTCATGATGAATCCATCAATTCTACCAATCGTGGGAACTTTATTAAGATGATAAAGTTACAAGCAAGAGTAAATCAAGAAATTGCTGGGATTGTTTTAAAAAATACTCCACAAAATGCTAAGTATACATCACCTCGGATTTAAAAGGAGTTGTTGAATATTCTAGCTAACGAAGTGCGAGCTAAAATCCGTGAGGAAGTCAGGGATGCCAAATTTTGTATTATTGTTGATGAAGCAGTTGATGAATCCAACAAAGAACAAATGACAATTATTTTGAGGTATGTTGATTTAAAGGGATTTGTTAGAGAACCTTTTTTTTTCAATTTATGAGTGTTAATGACACAAATTCTTCAACTCTAAAAAAGGAGATATGTAATGTTCTTGTTCGATATAATCTATCGGTTGAAAACTTACGTGGTCAAGGATATGATGGTGTTAGCAACATAAGGGGTGAATGAAATGGTTTACAAGCCTTCTTTCTCAAAGATTGTCCATCTGCTTATTACATACACTGCTTTGCACATAGACTTCAGCTTGTTTTAATTGCAGTAGTTAGAGAAGTACATGATATATGGTTATTTTGTTCGAAATTGAATTTTATTGTAAACTTTGTAAGTGCTTCTTTCAAGTGTCATTCTGAATTGAAATCTATTCGAGAAGAAGAAATTAAAGATTTAATCACTTTAGGCGAACTTGAAACTGCTACAAGGGCTAATTAGATTTGCACTTTACAACGACTTGGAGCTACTCGTTGGAGCTCCCATTTCACTTCTATTAGTAGATTGATTTAGATATTTGGTTCAACTTCTACTCTTCTTGAAAATTTGATTAATAAGAGAC
This sequence comes from Xanthoceras sorbifolium, assembly GCA_003430845.1. Lineage (NCBI taxonomy): Eukaryota > Viridiplantae > Streptophyta > Magnoliopsida > Sapindales > Sapindaceae > Xanthoceras > Xanthoceras sorbifolium. The sequence goes on from CM010616.1 coordinate 3,936,989, forward strand.
TGAACAACAATATACGCGGAGAAGCCAAATGTGCGTATAAAGATTTGAGATCCTTTAAATTTGTATTTATCTTGTTATTATTGTACAAAAATTTGGGAATCTCTGATATGTTTTGTTAAGCTTTGCAATCGAAATCTCAAGATATTTTAAATGCTATGAATTTAATGTCAATTACAAAAATGCTCCTTCTAGAATTAAAGGAGAATGGATGAGATACTTTTCTTGAAAGTGTAGTGTTATTTTGTGATAGGTATGAAATGGATATACCTAATATAAATGGACGTGAAGGAACAAAACTGTAACATCCCGGATTTCGGGTGATGAATTTTAGATATATATGAAATATGTGAAAAATAAATTTTTACTATTTGAGGGGGTGTAAAAGTAATTAAATGTATGTTTATTTTATGATTTCCAGTGGACCGGATTGAATAGTGAAAAATGAATGAAAAATGAAAAATTGGAAAACTGGACCAGAGAGCATCGCGACCTGGTCACCGCGACCACAGGTCGCGACATCTCGCTCGCGGTGAAAAACGCAAAATCTGGCAGTGAGTACCGCGACCAGTCACCGCGACCACAGGTCGCGATGGCTTGCTCGCGATGAAAATGGCAAAACCTGGCAGTGAGCAACGCGACCAGCCACCGCGACCACAGGTCGCGATGGACTGCTCGCGACGAAATTGTCAAAAACAGGCAGAGAGCAACGCGACCATTCGCGCGACCAGGGCGCGCTCGCGACGAAGGCGGTGCGCGCATTCCAGTGAGCATCGCGACCTGGTGCCGCGACCACAGGTCGCGACGGCGGTCGCGGTAGTGAAAAAAAATATAAAAAAAAGAAGTGGCTTCTCGAGGAAGCCAGAAATATCACAGAACAGAGAGAGAGAGAAAAGAGCGAGAAAAAGAAAGAAGAAAAGGGAGAAGAAAAAGAAGAAGAAGAAGGAAGAAGAAGAAGAGGAAAGAGAAGAGAAAGGAAAGGGAAGGGAAAACGAAATCGTGGAACCGCGATTCTCGAACGAAAAACTCGGATTTCCAAGTAGGTGTACTCTCGTTTTCGAAATCGTTTCGAGAAATAGTTCGTTTACTTTTTCGTTTTAGTTTTCGATTTCGTTTCTCGTTTTTGTTTTCGTTTTCGATTTCGTTAAAAGTTTTCGATTCCGATTATTCGTATGAAAAATGTTTATAAATATGTAAAATCGATGATTTGTGGATCTACGGTTGATTATTGTTGATTTCGATATTTATATGATTATTGTTGATGCGTTTGAATATTTATATGATTATTGTTGATTTCGTTACATGTTGTTGATTTCGGAAAGATTCGGAAAGATTTTATATTATATCGTATTTGTTTGTGAAAATCGTTTATCGAAACGGCCCTAGGATACGTAGACATAGAAGTGGATATAGGAGGTTGGTATACCAGCTGGGTTTTATTGAGCAGTACTGCGCCGATATTGATTGATTGATATTGATGATATTGATGTACCTCCTCTTGGATTCGTCCAGAGGCTGGGAGATACGTACCTCCTCGGGATTCGTCCCGGGGGTTGGGAGTTAATGTACCTTCCTAAGGATTCGTTCCTGGGATAGGGAGTTATGTACCTCTCTAGGTTCCGTACCCACGGTCCTAGAGTTGGGAGACACGTACCTCCTCAGAATTCGTTCTGGGGGTTGGGAGCTTGACCCATATTCCAGTCCGTATATGTTTAGTATTCTAGCGGGCCAGAATTGATTGGAATTGAAAAGTGTATTGAATGCTTTTATTGATCGAAAATTATATATTGACTTCGTTATTGATTCTGCAATTTAATTGTTTTGAACATGATTTGAATTGATATATATATATATATATATATATATATATATATATAATGTGATTTGTTATTATTAAAGGTTATATATGTTTCCATATTGAGATTTTAGTACACCCACTAAGCTTTATGCTTAGCGCGTTAGTTTTGTGTCTAACGCGTAGGTACCAGGAATCCAGAGGAGGCTAGAGATTGAAGGAGGAGCAAGTTGCAGACTGAGTCACAGGATTGTACAGTTGGGTAGCTATACTTTTGTTATGTGTATATATTCTGAAAGCATGCATGTACAGGGGAATTGTAAATATGTTTTGTAATATGTTTTTAATTAATTATTTTACGATTTCTGAATGTATATATATATATATATATATATATATATATATATATAACAGTTTTGAATGGTTTTATTTTATAATTTGTGATTGATAAGTCGCACAAAACGGCAGAGTGCGCAATTGTTTGAAATTGTTATTGAAGTGTTATTGAAATTGGTATTGAATTGATTGTGTAAAAAGCAGGATTTTGGAAAGTCCGAAAAATAAACTGTACTCTGCCGGATTTTCGTAAAAAGTTTATTTAATTATTTGTTTTGGGCTCACAAAGATTTTAAAATGTATGATTTTTGAAACGTATAAAATTAGTTTTGAAAGAGTTTGAAAGTCCGAGTAGCGCTCCCCGGGTCGGTCCGGCCGGGTCGGGTCGGGGGGTGCTACAAAAACGTTCTTGTCAAGAGAAAGATAATGTCACAGTTGAGCATTACTATCACTTCAATATATTAAATACTGTGATTGATTTTCAATTGATGGAGTTGAATAATATATTTCCATAGCAGACAATAGAACTTCTTACTCTTAGCATGGCTTTGAGCCCTGTGAATATTTAAATCATTTAATGTTGATGATATTTGTACTCTTGCTGCGAAGTTCTACTCTTAAGATTTCGATAAAAATGACATTGAAGATTTGAGAAGACAATTGAGCCATTACAGGTTTAATGTTCTTTGTAGTCCGACATTTTAGAATTTTGCTTCTCTATCAAAACTATGTCAAGGTTTAACGGAAACAAGAAGGTCAGAACACTATACTTTGGTTGATAAATTGATTCGTTTAGTCTTAACACTTCCAGTATCCACAGCAACAACAGAACGTGCATTTTTTGCTATGAAGCTTCTCAAAACACCACTTCGCAATAAAATGAAGAATGATTTTCTGACAGATTGTATGGTCATATATATTGAAAGGGAGATTGCTGATACTATTGACTTAAAACATATTATAGACGAGTTTGATTGTGTAAAATTTCGCAAAATAAAGTTTAAATAAGGCTTATTTGTATTTTGTATTGCATATTTCTTTTTTTATTTTGTTAGTTTTATTGAAAATTAATGTATTTTATTTAATATATACATTTTGAGAGGTAAAGTTTATTATGTCTTCATCTAGTTTTATCTTTACTTTTCAATCAATTAAATTTCTTCGTATTGTTGATGTTCGCCTAAAAAAAATATTTTCTTTTGTTTATGCCCACCCTAATAAAAAATTATAAGTACGCCCCTGATCTAATTTGTACAAAAAAAAAATGATACTCAATAACATGAAGCCAGAGCAGCATTCATGTTAATAATTTAAGAAAAAAATGACAACGGAAAAAATTTGTTAACTTTTGTTCATCACGACAGACATGAAACACAAAAAATATCCCAAAAGAGAAACGTGGGAGCATATATTAAGCATTTTAATTTTTGCCCTTATGTATTTATTGAGAAGTGTTATTTGCTTTGATTGAATTACTTCTCACTCCCCTAACCTTTCTAATAACTAAATGGAAAAATTGCCTCTTAACATTTTCATCTCTTCTCAGTCGCAAACAAGACCAATTGGTTCGGATTTGATCAAGCCACCGTAGCAATTGCCAGCACTAACGTAGTTAAAAGGCCAATAAATTTAAATTACATGCAACGACGTTGTTCATATTTCCTATATAATTAGCAAGTTAAGTAGTTAACATAGATTAAGATTATATGAAAATAAAAGAATAAATGCGAAAATAATACAAACATTTTCATACAAGGACATTTTCCTATATGATTAGCAAATGCTACGTGAAACAAGTAGCAAATAAACTTTGCTACATGAAAATAAAGAAACTTTAGCAAAGAGGAAAAGAAAGAGGAAGAAGGAGCGCCTTGGTGGCGCAACTCCTTGCCCAAACGCACAATCTTCCGATCTTTTTTTTTTTTTTTTTATTTCGATGATGATTTGATTTTTTCACGTGTCAAAATCTTCATCTTCGAACCGATTCTCTTCCTTTCTCGTTGAAACTTTCTCTCTCAAAGATGATGACAAGATATTAAATTGAAGGTAATTTGATACTTTCAAATCCAAGAAGGTTATAAACCATTAAATATAAAGACCTAGATGAATTTCAAATTATAATATAATGTGCAATTAATTATTAATTTTTTTTTAAATTACTATCCAATATGGTTAGATGGTAACGGTACGTATTTAGATAATATATAAATTTAAGTCGTTACCACTATAAGCGGTACGTCAAATATATATACTCCAGATAAATTTATAAAATAAAGGGATAATTGCAATGAAGTACCCTGACGTTTGGCTATATTGCAATGAAATCGTGAGTTTAGCTTTAATTGCATGTTAGTACCCTTGACCAAGTTGACCGGTATGTTGACTTTGACTTTTTTGGTAAAAAGACAAAATTGCCCCTGGTTTAAAAAAAATAAATTAAATAAAAATTTAAAAAAATTTAAAAAATTAAAAATTTTAAAAATGGATCTCCACCGTCCATCAATCTTGATGGACGGTGGAGATACATTTAAAATTTAAAATAAAAATTTAAAACTAAATAATTAAAAAAATATTTTATATTAAAAAAAAAATTAGTGTTCTTGGTGGAGATCCAGATTGGATCTCCACCGTCCATCAACATTGATGGACGGTGGAGATCCAATCTGGATCTCCACCAAGAACATCAAGAACAAAAAAAAAAAAAAAAAAAATTGTTCAAACGCGAACCCAGATCTGGGTTCGCGTTCGAACCCAGCAGCTGGGTTCGAAGGCGAACCCAGCAGCTGGGGTTCGAAGGCGAACCCAGCAGCTGGGGTTCGAAGGCGAACCCAGTTCTGGGTTCGACTTCGAACCCAGAGATTTCTGGGTTCGCGTTTGAACAATTTTTTTTTTTTTTTTTTGTTCTTGATGTTCTTGGTGGAGATCCAGATTGGATCTCCACCGTCCATCAATGTTGATGGACGGTGGAGATCCAATCTGGATCTCCACAAGAACACTAATTTTTTTTTTAATATAAAATATTTTTTAAAATTTTTTTTAATTATTTGGTTTTAAACTTTTATTTTTTATTTTAAATGTATCTCCACCGTCCATCAAGATTGATGGACGGTGGAGATCCATTTTTAAAATTTTTAATTTTTTTAATTTTTTTAAATTTTTATTTAATTTATTTTTTTTAAATCAGGGGCAATTTTATCTTTTTACCAAAAAAGTCAAAGTCAACATACCGGTCAACTTGGTCAAGGGTACTAACATGCAATTAAGGCTAAACTCACGATTTCATTGCAATATAGCCAAACGTCAGGGTACTTCATTGCAATTATCCCTAAAATAAATTACAACAAATTCCATACAAATTTTATATGGAATTTATAAAATTCATGTGCTCCACCAAATTTTTTCAAAAAAACTCTAAATTGAATATTTAAGAAATAATTAATTTTAATTAATTTACTAAATATTTTTTAATTTCATAAAGCTGCTGTAATCTCACTGTAATTTGCTTTTTTTTCATCAATTGTAGCAGCAGATTATGATCCAAAGGCTTATAAAGAGAGCGTTGTTACTAAAACCCATATAAAACCTTGAAGATTAGGAGGGTCTCTACTCTCCAGTCTTCATTTTGGCGGGCAACAACAGAGTATGGCTCTCTGCAAAAACCCTAAATTTCATTTTTGTTAGTGGACGTTTGTTTCATTTCTTTTATTTTCTTTCCTCTCGCATTCTATATTCCGCTTCCTGTATTACATAAATTTGTTATTATGCTGTAATTTTGCTTGTAATCGAAAAGAAATTAAATTTAGGGTTTTTGCTCTGCTTAAACTTGGTGTTGATCACTGTAATTTTCATGTGAGCACCGACTGTGTAATTTCAGGTCATTGCAACCTTCAGAGTCTGTTTTTCCATGCCTTGCTGCTGAACATTCATGGCTCAGCAGTATTTGCATCTTCGTGTCAATACCTTGTGGAGAAGTTTTAATTGCTTTGGAAGAGACTTCTCAAGGCCTCAAAGAATTCGAAGCAACTCTTCTAATATCAAGGGATTTATTCTAACTCATCCTTCTTCCTCGCAATCCACCAAGGTAATTCTCATAAAGCTTGGAAGAGGTTTATGCAATGTTTGGCCTGTTTTGTTAAAACGAGAATTTGAAATTGCTGTTATTATAGCTCAAATTTGGTTGAATATATCTTTTTATTTTGATTCTTGGGGTTGGAAACAATCTTATGAATGTTAAAGTTTTCTCCATCAGGAATATTATGGAGGTTCTCATAACACAGTGTACAGTAATTTGTTAACAAACATCAACATTGTTTATGTAAACTGAAGAAAATGTAGTCCATTGGTTATCAACTGATTTTACTCCAAACTGGATGTTAGATTTTTTAGGGTATATCCAGGAAAAGCAGTAATCAAGAGAGCACCAACTTTGAGAAAATACCTAAGATTTACTTATTCGAATTCATTACATCCTGTTTATCCCTTTTATAATATGTTTTCAACAACTCTTTTTTTTTTTTTTTTTTTTGGATAGGAACAAAATACTTTATTCAAAGATGAAGATAATAAGTACAAAAGTGAACTAGTAGCCCACCAAAATGACAAACTGAACAAAAAATCAAAGATACAAGAAATTTAATCAATTAACAAGAACTTTCCAATCAAGCATGATGAAAAGTAAATAATTGTCTCTGAATTCTTCAAAATGAGAAGCCCAGAGAGAAGTTAAATAATAAGCTTTATCCCATAAAAAGTTGTCCTCCTCTTTAGCTTCATAAAATATTCTTGTATTTCTCTCTAACCAATTAATCCATAAAATAACAAAAATTCTGTATTGCCAAAAGATCATAGCTTTAAAATCTTCCAAAAATAAAGAAACCACAAGCTGAGGAGGAGCCCACTTCAAACCCACCATTTGAAAACAACTTACTCCATAACTTTATAGCCATTGGCAATGGAGGAAAAGATTATTGAAATTTTCTTCGAAATTGTTGCACATTACACACCAAGAAGGGAGGAGTCAAGAATAAGGATATTTCTTTAGAATAATATCACAAGTATTTATTTTTCCATGAGCTATCAACCACACTAAAAATATGTTTTTATTAGGAACCTTTGACTTGTAAATTACACTAGCAGGTTCAAACAATGGATGAAACTCATCATTTTCCACCATCCAAAGGACTTGCAAGAAAGATTCCATTATAATTCTTTGACCAAACCCTCATATCTTCACCTCCCATATTGAAATAACACCATCCAACAACGAGAGAAGAGAAGAAAATTCGTCAACTTCTCTATCATTTAAATTTCTTCAGAAACTAAAAGACTACCCAGTACCCACTGTATCGAAAAGACCATTTCAAACTGCTTTGAATTGAAGCATTTTGCGAGAAGCAAATCTTATATAATCTTGGAAACCTTGAGCAACTGGGTGTAGAATCAATCCAGCTATCCTCCCAAAAATTAATTCGGGTGCCATTCCCAACCAATAATTTCAAATTACTAGTGAAATCTTTGAATCCTTGGAGCCCATACTTTTAATAACTTTATGCCACAATGAATTAGGCTGTAAAGGAAATCTCCACAGCCTTTTCCCAAGCAATGCCAAGTTTCTCTTAAGAATATTCCTAATCCCCAAAACACCTTTATTCCGAGGTTGGTAAACAATCTCCTAATTGATTATATGAGCCTTCTTGACTCCATCGATGCCGTCTTATAAATAATCCCTAATAAGCTTTTTCAATTCTTTTCGCCACCCCTATAGGAATTCTAAATAAAGAAAGATGCTATGCAGGTAAACAACACAACACTGCTTGAATCATGACCAATCTTCCTCCCCCAAAAATAAAAGCATTTTTCTAGCCCACTAAACTCTTTTTAATTTGCATCACAACTAGAGCCTAAAGTTCCAAAGATCTCATAGAATTTGACCAATATTCATAATCTTTACTGTACTTTATCATTTATAGGCAAGATGCAATATTTTTTCCTTTTATTGATGACATAGTTGAAGATGTTTGATATACACTGTTCCAAACTTTTTTACTGAGGTAACTAGCATTTCAACTATCCCTTGATATTGTTCTTGGACTTGGTTTTGTTTTCAGGGATTTTGTAGTCTATCTTATAGCTTGAGTTCGACTTGCCTTGGGGTGGCTCATGCAACTTTTCAAAGTAGTGTAGTTACTTCTTCTAGAAGTGAACAAACCTTGTACCAAGAAACACTCTTTCCTTCAGTCAAGGGTCAAGAAAAAGAAGTAAATGTTAACCCCTCAAATGGTAGAGTAATGCTTATTGATGGCACATCGATCATTTATAGAGCTTACTACAAGCTTTTGGGTATGTTATACTATTCGTCTTTTGCTTTATGTGAAATGATTAATTTAGGTTGAAGTTGAAGTTTCTCTTGAATCTTGTACCTTGTAATTACAATATTGAATGGTGGTCAAGATAGTTGCTAGTTATTTCTTGGTTTATGTATTAGGTATTCTTTAATAACTTCATTTCAATGTTATAAGTGGAAGGGTATAGATCCTTGTTGACCTGAAATTATTATATCATAGATTGATTGAATAACTTGGTTATTTAATTGTTTGGAAATCTTAAAATCTGAATCTTGCATTTTTTTCTTATTCCTAATTTTTGTGAATAGAGAACTGGTACATGTATTGATTATTGAACAACTTGCAAAATTTTTTTTTATTGGAAATAACTAAAAATTCTCAACATGCTTGGTAGTAATGAGTTTTTCTACATAAATTTACGAAAATATGATTGGATGAGCATATCATTTATAAGTGTAAATAATAATATGGTTGATTTCATAAAATCTGATGATGGTGGCAGTTCCATTGCTGGCATGAAGGGGCTGATTGTGGTGGCAGTGGCAGTGACGCAAGTTAGGGTAGTAGCATTAGGTGATGTTTTTGATGTTTGTATTTTGTAGTTATAGAATAATGACAGTTTTTTGGTCCCAATGATTGAGAGGCTTAGTTAAAGATATGGGGGTTGGAAGGGAGTAATTTCAAAATGCGTTTTTGGTTAATTTTTTGTATTTTACGGTTTTGGTCTTTAACCTCAAAAGCCATATATTTTTTAATATACAACTGTTAAAATGTATTTATATATCTAGTTTGTCTTATATGACTTCATATTCTTGTTAAGCCGTTGCTTCTTTTTATCTTTGTATTCATTTATGAAATTTATCCAAAACTATTGGAAGTTATTTCTTCTAATCATAATGTGATTTTTTTCTAACTGGGAGCAGCAAAGTTGCATCATGGTCATCTATCTCACGCTGATGGCAACGGAGATTGGGTTTTAACTATATTTTCAGCTCTATCTCTTGTGAGTGATGTTTATTTTTGGGACTTCATGATAATTCTTATAACTCATTTCTTTTTTACTGTACCATTTGTTTTAAGATTTAGATTTAACCTAGGATAATAGATTTTACCTCAAACTTGTACAAATTTATGTTTGTAAGTTTTTCGTATGAGACACTTGAATTGGTAGCATGCTACCCCAAGTGATGGGTTGAGAGTTAAAAGACTTTTGGTTCCAACTAACAGGCTATGGGTTCAAATCCGTGAAGGCCACCTACCTAAGAAATTGTTGAGAACCTAAATCTAAGTTCAACAACAAACCTTAACTTCACCAACAAACAATAAAACGTATAACAAACCCTAACTTCACCAACAAACAATAAAAGCACTACAAACCCTCACTTCACCAACAAACAACAAGATAGAAGTTGAGTTTAGTCACCTTATTAGGGATTCCTCACTCTCTAGCACTTAGGGTATTAGCCTTAGCTCTAGCCCAAGCAAATCTCAAGCAAGAATCTCAAGAAAAGCCGATTTGAGTCTTTGGAGAATTTCCACAAGACAAGAGAACTATTTGATTGTTATTGATGATAGATAAGATGATTACAATCCTAGAATAACATTCTATTTATACTTGATTGGAAAAGACTAGGAAAAGACTTAAATACCCATAGGAAATAGGTCTAGTTTTAAAAGAGAAAAGTGCAGAAATTAGGGTTTAGTGCCCGCCGCCGCCGTATCTCGATTGGGAGTCGCGACCTCGGTCGCGGTGCTCACTGCCTCAAACCATAAGATATTGCCGCGACTTGCTGCCCAAGTCGCGGTTATATTTTTCTCCGCAATCCAGTGAGTGGCGCGACCTGGGTCGTGATACCCTTCCATTTTTCTTTCCTCCGAGAGTAGACCTAATCATTCCCCTTTCCTTCAAGAATGCCCTTGCCTTCAAGGGCAACATTTGAAATTCTCTTCCCCCTGTCATAATAAGTGTCATCTCCACCTTTGTCTTCAGATGCTGACTTTCCGGAATCTTCAATCATTAACAACTTGCCGTTCTTGCATTAGTATCCCATAGCCCACTTCTCACCACACTTGAAGCACATACCCTTCTTGATATGTTCTTGTACCTCCTCTCGTGATAGCTTCCTTACTTCTGTCGTTTTATTCTTCATTTTGCTACTTACTTCAGTTTTCTCCTCCTCAGAAGTCCCGATCTGTATAGGATTTGAGTATTTGCTCCCCTTGGTGTCCTCGGACGCGTTTCTCTCCTTGTAGCTTCCTTTAAATACCTCTGCCATCTGCATCACCTCACGCAAATTCCACGACTGCCTTAGCTTCACTTCTCTCGCCAACCATGATTTTAGTCCCTTCGTAAACATACCAATTAGGTGAGTTTCCGACCACCCCCTGGTCATAGTCTGAAGTCGCCGAAATTCTTCAATATAACTCTGGACTTTATCCTCCTGGCGAAGTTTCGCAAATTACCTATGGTGATCTATCATTGGCGATAGCCCCCATTGAGCTAGGAACTCATGGTCAAATGCAGTCCATCCCAAACGTTGAAGATCTTGATCGTACTGATTCCTAATCCATCTCTACCAACTATTTGCCCTACCATCCATGTACATGCTCGCGATGGCTACCTTGTCGGCTTTAGCAATCTCATATACTTGAAAGTAGCGGCCGACCTTGTCCAACCATTCGTATGGATCGCCTCCGCTAAAGTGCGGAAAGTCGACCTTCGGTTTCCTTGGGCCTTGATTCCCTCACCGACCCATGTTATAGCCCGCCTTATCAAATTGTCGATTTTTAGGTCTTTCAAAATTCGACTCACCTCGAAAGTCCATTCGGTCATCCCTTCGGACTTCGTCTTCACTACTTGACCCAAAATCATCGGATTCCCTACCGGTACCCGGCCTTTGTCTCCCTCGATTCGGTTCCACCCATCTCTCCGTAACCCGGTCACCCCGTTCTATTCTTCCTCCATGCCTATATTGATTTGGAGCCCTAAATTGCCTATTGAACCCATCATCTACATCGTACAAAGGATTTACCGGTGGTATTCTTACCCCATGAGTCTGTCCAGTGTTTTGATCAACTTCTCCTTCCGTCCCTACCCTCGGAACATCATCTCCCTCTTCTGATAGCTATTTTACCCGTGCCGCTATGCGTTCCAACATCCCCATCATCCTTGTCACATTCGCCCGTAACTCTCGTTGGCCGACTTCCAAGGCTTCAATGCGGACGCGGTTGGGTTGAGGAATCGTAGGAGATTGCTCGTTGTCGCCGTTCGACATTTTGAAACTAACTAGTGCTCACTTAGGACTTTTATCAAACACCTTGTGGGCAACTCTTAATGAAAGCACCAAATTGTTGAGGACCTACGTCTAAGTCCAACAACAAGCTCTAACTTTACCAACAAACAATAAAAAACACAACAAACCCTAACTTCACCAACAAACAATAAAAACAATACAAACCCTTACTTCACCAACAAACAATAAATGAACAAGATAGAAGTTGAGTTTAGTCACTTTATTAGGGATTTCTCACTTTCTAGCTCTTAGGGAATTAGCCTTAGCGCTAGTTCTAGCCCAAGCAAATCTCAAGCAAGAATCTCAAGAAAAGTCGATTTGAGTCTTTGGAGAATTTCCACAAGACAAGAGAACTATTTGATTGATATTGATGATAGATAAGATGATTACAACCCTAGAATAACATTCTATTTATACTTGATAGGAAAAGACTAAGAAAAGACTTAAATACCCATAGGAAATAGGTATAGTTTTAAAAGAAAAAAGTGCAAAAATTAGGGTTTAGTGCCCGCCGCCGCCGTATCGCGATTTGGAGTCGCAACCTTGGTCGCGAGGCTCATTGCCTCAAACCATCAGATATTGCCACGACTTGGAAGTCACGGCCTAAGTCGCAGTTATATTTTTCTCCGCAATCCAGTGAGTGGCGCGACCCAGGGACTCGCGGCCTAGGTCGCGAAACCCTTCCATTTTTCTTTCCTCCAAGAGTAGACCTTATCAGAAATATAATTTCCTACAAGTTTCTTGACTACAAAGGTTGTAGAATACGACCATAGTCCCCACTTTTAATCTAGTTAACAAAGTAAAGGTTGGGAGATTTCTAGGTGTAAAGAAAGTGTATTCTTATCAGATAGACATACTTTCTTCTAAATTTTGTGTATAAACACGGTGCTAGATTATGTAACTCCTAGATTAGTCTGATCTAATCCTAAACATATATTTATATCATAAAGTAACAATAAGTAAATAAATTAGAGATCCAAATGCCCTAAGATTCAAATGCCTTAAAATAACCTTTATTAAAATGAACTTCATGGACGGTAGTTCTATAGTAGCCATTTTTAGTAATTTGTTTCTTTTCTTCCAAGCCATAGCTTAAGCATCAACCTCGGGTTTGAAGAAACCATCATTCACATTTATAATGATGCAAGAGAATACAAATTTACTGGACACCCTTTCCAGTCCTCTATTTATCTTTCATCTTGATGAAATTAATAAGCTTCACACAACCCTAATTACATGATAAATCTTGGACAATGGAAATGGACTTATGATCAGCCTTGACTTATTATAAATCTTGCATATTGGAAATGGAGTTATGATTGTTAACTGATAACAAGAACAGCAGTTTCTGGAACATAAATTAGCATTATTACGTTTACTGTCATAAAGTTAAGCACATCAGATTTCTATCGCTGCTGTCATGAACATTAAGCACTTTATCTTAAATAAATCAAAGTACTTATCCTGCTGAATGAAAGAACTATTTATTGTCAACTTATTTTGAATCATTTGTTGAATTTTGACAAAGCTACAAATCTGACAATTTTTGATTGAATTTCAAATCTCAAGTGTCAACTGTAAAGTCTGTAATGACAATTGTTAATTTTAAATAATTCTCATTCTTTTTCTTTTTCCTTTTTAACTATGTTGGAGAAAAAAATTATTATAGTGTTGTTCTCTATTAAATCCAACTTTTATGACATTTTCTGATATTAAAACTTCTGTTTGATCATTGTTTGTTGTTTATTCATGCTCATTCTAAACCTTTGGATACTTTTTTTTGTTTTTGTGTGAAAATGTTAAATCCAATTCTCTTTTAAGAAGTTTTATCAGTAGGTTGGGCATTAAATTCTTTTTCTTTCCCCGGATCTGCTTCAAGTTTTCAGATCTAAGACTTTCTGATAATCTGATTATTGTTTCCATTGCAGGTCATTGATGTTCTGGAATTTACCCCTTCACATGTTGCGGTATGGTGTTGTCTATTGTGCACATATATGTTTGTATTTGATGTTTCTCTCAAAAATGTAAATTTACATGTGTTGCCAATTAATCATTTTCATTATCCCATATCGGCTTTTGTTTAAATTTATACTTTCAAGTTTCAATAGATCTTAATCAAGTCTGTAAATTGTCAGCAACAGAATCTTCAGCCTTGTTACTGCTAAATGTGTTAGAGATTACTGGGTGAGAAAGTGTGAAGATAACATTTGTTTATATCATGTAAATGGAAAGGACCTTACTAGCTTATTGATTGTTATGGGACTAGGAGTCAAAATGCTGGAATATGCTGCCTCAAAACATTGTCTCTTTGTTTGGGCCTTAGTTAGCAAAATCAGTCCAGACATTAACCTGATCTAGAAGACATGTCACTACTTTTCTGACCCAAAAATCATTAAATATGTTAAACTAGAATTTGTAGAACCTCTCTCCTTTTAATAATTTGACATGTCGGACATTTGAGGAAAAGACATGTGTCCACCTGAATGATATTCATATGGGAAAGTTTTTTTGGAATATGAATGGACTTCCATTTGACTAAATATGTGTAACATTATGTTGGCGCTATACAGGTTTTGTTATAAAACTGTCAAACATGTGAAAGCCTAATAATATAGTTTTGGGTGAATTACAATGGATTTCCCTAACGTTTGGCCATAATAAAATCGTGAGTTTAGCCTTAATTACACATTAGTACCCTCCTTTAGTTGACTTGGTCAAAAATAAAAGTTTGACCAAATTTTTTACCTAAAATGACAAAAATACCCTTGGTTAAAAAATAAAAAAATAATATTAATTATTAAAATTAAAAAAATTAAAAAATTAAAAAAATAATTTAAATGGATTCATCCATTTTAAAAAATTTAAATTTTTTAATTTTTAAAAATTTTGGTCAAACGTTTATTTTTGACCAAGTCAACTAAAAGAGGGTACTAATGTGTAATTAAGGCGAAACTCACGATTTCATTACAATATAAACAAACGTCAAGGTATTCTATTGCAATTCGCCCTATAGTTTTTTAACAAGTTAGCATACCATGCTTGAACTCAAGATCATTGTAGCAGCTCCAGCGTGCCAGAAAATGTTGGCCCTACTGAAGTGGTAGCATCAAAATGCAGATAAAAATGTTCAACAGATGCTAATTGATTCAAGTCTACTAAAGTGACAAACTATCTGTGGGGTTATTGACGGTATCAAAAAACAGATATCAATTATAAGAGGATTTTAATAACAAAAATTTCTGTTTCCTATAAAACAAAGAAAAAGAAAAAGAAAAAGTGACTTCTTTGTTAACCTTTTTTTCTGGTCGGAAAGGTGTAAGAGTAAAATACAGGATACACAATCTTTGAAAGGAAATTGTTGATTGTTCAGTAAATTCCTACTCAAATGTTGTTGTAGCAGGAATATTTCTTTTCCCCTCTTTTACTGGGTTCTCCTTGTATGTCAATTAGTGTTATAGGATTCTCCCAGTCCTTTTTTATTCACATTATATTTCTTTCTTATTTGATGTTAATAATTGTTTTTTCTCATTTTTCCCATCAGATAGAGTTTCTTATCAATTAATTATTCCTTTTTCTTCATGCAGGTGGTGTTCGACTATGATGGTGAGACACATTCGGTGAAATTTTTTATTTTGTACTTGATTTATATCAATTCTAGGTTGTTTCCGTCCTCGTAAGTGCTTTATGTTTAGTCACTATATAAGCTGTTTCACATGCTACTTATATTCTATTCAGCTTTTAGTTTGAGCGAGTTGAAAATAATAACTTATTATAGTTAATGGTTTAGCACCACGTGTCCATATGGATGTATCTACTCCAATCTTCTCTGTTATCTCTGTCATATTAATTACCTTGGTAGTTTTGCTTATAAGATCAATTTCAGGGATCTTTTTTGTGGTTGAATGGAAACATGTCCTACTGATGTTAGATATGCCCCAGCGTTGTGGGAGTCGCATATATATAAAATTTTAAAAAGAACCAATCTAATTCAGGTCATAATCTACATGAAGCATGTTTTACCAGTGTTGAAGTGTTATTTAGAGCCATTAAAAACAACAGTTTGCCATCTTTCCTTATACTTACATGTTCTTTTCTCTGTCTTTCATGGTGTCATAGTGTTTCTGCTGATTTTCCTTAGTTGGGAATTGATAAGTTGACAAAGTTGAAATCTTTTTTGTTCAGAAATGGAGGATGTTTCTGTTATTCCCCTTTCTGCTCATGTGTTGCCCTCCTTCCATTTCCCTCCACCCTATGGGCTGAAAAAGATTGCAATCAATTTCCCTAGATTTTGTGTACCCATCTTATAATTTCCCACTATTAGGCTTTGAGGTACTCATTTTTGGTGAATGATTTTTATTGCTGCTTCTATCAAGCATGAATTAGTATGTGCTCATAGACTGAAATCTTCATTGCACATATTCCTTTTGGTGTCTGAAAGTCACTTTAAAGTCTAGGTGCTTTTTACACCCATTATCTGGTAGGATATGAATAGGAGGATCTTCCATGACATGCATAAATTTGTGGTTGATTATTATACAGTAAAATTCTTGGGTCTTCTCCAGATTTAAATTCAAAGTTTTTGCTCATTTTCTTGTCTAGCATGTTTTCCATTTTTTCTATGTCCTCTTCTTGTTGGGCAGTCCAAATTAATTGCTGAAGTTTTCTCATTATTTCTATTCATGTCGTTGCTTCATTACACTCTTATTTTAACTATCAGAAGTGCCAACCGATCAGCCACTTCATCCAGTGCCATAAAATCATGTGTAAAACTCTATTGAATGACTGACTTGCAGTTATAAGAGTAGTGAATAAGAAAAACTATGTATGTGGTTAGGCTCACACATATTGCCTGCCGCATGTCTAGTTGGATTTTAAACAAAGGATTATTGAAGTCATAGAGATGAAGGAATAAAATATCTGAACAGAGAAAAAACTTTGAAAAAAAGATGTACTCTCATTGAGATTTCATCATTTATCGGAATTAGTCAGACACCATTCTATCACAGACGTATATAATTAACTACATGCATATGTCTCAGCAGTATCACAGATGTGTCTCAATAATTTCAGCTAAAATTTTGGGATGCTTCCAAGTTTATTCAGAATAGGCTGTGCATTCCAGAATCAAAAAATAGTTTTTCCACATTAAGCTTTGAGTAGTGCTGGAGGTAATTGTGGCATCTGTTGTAGTCCTCTTTTCTAATTGGATACTCTTAGGCATACTTAGAGGGAGTATGTCTTGATGCTACACGCCCCTACCCCTTTTCAGTTTTCACCACTGGATTGTTTTCTTCCTCTCCTCTGAATCAATGATGGTGTTTTGAAACTGTTGCTAGCACCATCTTCTTGTATTTCAACAATTGTGGAACAGTTTGCTGTTTGGAAACTAATGCCAGGTTGTTATTAATGCGTATTGTAATGGCTACTTTTTGGGTTATTATGTGGGAGAGAACCAAGGGAACTCTGAGGACTTTATATGGGGAGGACACATAATTGTATGGAGTTGGTTTTCGGTTTCACTGTGAGCATCACTTGCTTAATAGTTCGGAGATATTCCTTTCCTTTTCATGAATCTGATTGGTTGACTATGATTTCTTTATTTTTGGTTAGGACCTTCATGCTCCATGATTCTGTTCTTCTAGGATTATTTAGAAGTTGAAGAACTTTCTATTTGGTGGGCTTCTTATCAAGTCCAACTGAAACTACCGTTCCTATTATCATGTTTTTTTCTTAAAAAAAAAAAAAAAATTCAATGCAGAGACATGCTACAATATAGCATAAATTGCATTTTGGCTTAAAATTATCATTTTTACTCCACTTTTTTGTTGTGTGTTTCATGCAATCTTGTTTGCATAGAATTTTAAACCTGTTCACCTGTTTTCTTGTGTCTGACCCTTCATGTTAGATAAGACTAGCAGAACCTGTCAAATCAAAAGATTATTGGCGGATGATAGAAGTATATCCACCATACTTTTATGAAAAAGCATATTTATTAGCTGGCCTTCCATGCCGTTTCAAGGGTTGAGTTATGCTTTTATACCAACTGAAACTCGTAATATGCTAATGTTGTAAGAAGTAATCAATTTCCAGGCTGTCTTATTGTTTAGTTGTTGGATGCTGGTTTTCTTGTCCGATATTCCCTTCTGCCAGAGGAGAATTGACAATTTATGGCGTACTTTGGTTTGCGAATCTGTTGTTTAAAACAAAATTTTGACAAAACAAACCTTCTCCTTTCAGGATTTCCATTTGGTCATACTTCTATTTCTTCAAAAGAAAATGTCACGGCAAAAGGTAAGTTTGTTTGCTATTGTTATTAGTTTTTTTTCTTTTTTTGGTATGATGATGAGTTAATATATTTTGTTTTTCTGATAAAGAAAAAAACTGGTAAAGTTGGATGATCCTTGAATATTTAGAAACTGAATTTAAAATTTGTAGTTTTGAGGTTGTCTTGAAAGTATGCAGTAAGATGATATCTTTTTTGAAAAACTGGAAGATTCAGTTTTTCTCCCATGGCAAGTAAATGATACTGGATTGCAGACCAGTGTCTGTCTGAATTTATTATTGTGATCAGCATAGCACTTGAATGGAAAACCCATGATTGAACTTCCTAACAACTAAGCTATATGCTGTGCACGAGCACACTTGTTTGTCTCCAAGGCACTGCATCGTACCCCGGAACTTTAACTGACTATAGATCATTTGAATTTTATAAGATATTGCCATATGTTTTAGGGTACTTCCTCTACTATCTCATTTTTATTCCTGTATCTTGCAAATTGTTTAGATACTTTTTCCTTTGAGAATTTCTAGGCAATTTGTTGCTGTTCCTTTGGAAACAGCATTTAGACGTGCATTGCTACAAGGTCTTAAGCTTCTAGTCCAAGGAAAAACCGCCTAGATGTGAAGCTAATATGTAGAACTCTGAAAGTTAGAAAAAGAAGTTTGTGAAAATCTAGCTCAGCTACCATCGGAATCAGTGAATATCTTTGTTTTTCTTATTTGTTGAACTGTAATTTTTTTTTTTTTCATTATCATTTTGTTCTCTAAATTATGCTTATTCCGATATTTCTTTCTAGAGATCAATTTTTAGTACCTTGAATTTCTGCTATTTGTTCTTATACGCTGAGTGTTATTAACTATTACTCTTTGGTATTTTGTCTGATCTCATTCTGTATATTGCACATTCTCTAAGCCTTATTTCTTGTGTCAATATACATTTCCAGTCAGCAGAATGATTTGAACCCTAAAGCTACTATCAATCAATCTGTTCCAAACCTCTGAGGGTTAAATCCAAGCCTGGGCCATGAGCTCCACCAGATGTTTCCACTGAACTTAAGGCCATCTGTCCATTACAATAAATCTAACTGAATAATTAGATATGAATCTCCAGTTAAGTCAACTTGGGCTAAGGTGTTTTCTTTATAAGGTCATACACAAGCCTTTTTTTTCCTCTGTCTTTATAGATTTAGTATGTTTCAGCATGTTGTCTGAGTTCTATAATATAAATGGTAGGATAAATTAGATGACTCTCATACCCTAGTGAAGTGGAAGACAGTAAAATGTACTGTTGCTTTCAGAGGTTGCTGGAAGAAGTCTTAATAGTTGAACTTGTATCTTGACTTTTGGTTTATTTCTGCTGCTGTTTGCAAGAGAGATCTTATTTAGTAGTGCCTTTTTATGGATCCCCTTCTACTTCTGGTCAAATTGACCAACAGCGTAGCCACAATCGTAAACTTTTATATCATCAAATTCTTATTATTACTATTAATCCTTTACATCTTCTAAGTTTGATATATCTTGTTAGAGTACTTAAATACTATTGTTGGGTCATTTCTTATCAGCTTAAACTTTTGGGTCTGTTGGTTACTAACATGGTATCATAGTCTTGTTACATGTATTTGAATTTGTTATGTGTTTGTATTTGTGCTCGAGCCATGTAGCAAGCTTGTTGGTCTTGTACGCAAGGGGATGAGTTAGAGTGCTTAAATACCATTGTTGGGCTAATTCCTATTAGTTTAAGCTTTAGTGTCTGTTGGTTACTAACATATCGAAATATTTCATAAATTTATTTTTTATCATGACTTCTTTTACAGCCTTGATCTTTTCTGTATTTTTCTGTTGGTTTTTTTGTTTCTGTCCATTTCTGTATTGATATTGCATCTTGAATTAAATTACCTCATACTTTTAAGTAATTTTTGGCATTCGCTCATCAAAATAATTATATATTTGATTATAACTGCTTAAATGTTATTGAAGGCATGAATTTTCGTCATACTCTGTACCCTGCTTACAAGAACAACCGTCCTCCTACACCTGATACCATAGTTCAGGGGCTTCAATATTTGAAAGCATCCATCAAGGCTATGTCAATTAAGGTGATTGAGGTAAATATCATGTACCAAGATGCATACTGTTAGTTGACCCTGATTCTTTATGATCACTAAACATGAGAGCTTACTCAAAGGCAGGTACCAGGTGTAGAAGCTGACGATGTGATTGGAACATTGGCTGTGAGAAGTGTTGAAGCTGGGTTCAAGGTAATTTTTGGCAAATATATAGTTAGAAGTTTGATGAGCTGTTGATAAAATTTGCTTTGTCCACCGAATTAATATTTGCTATTTGATTAAATGTTTTTTTTCCCTAAAACTTTTTTATCAGAGTGCTACTTGATTAAATGTAGGCCTCTCTCTCTCATCTTTGGACCAAACAGTCCCCCCTCTCATGCAAGAGAGAAAACTCTATAGTGTTAATACAAACTAAGTTTGGTATGAAATTATTTGAAATTCCGAGTTTACCAGTTTAAGTTTTAAAAAAGCACTCTAATTTCCATCCTTCACAACTTGTAAGCCATCTTTGAAAACTTATCATTTTAACACTGAACAAAAATTGAATATTTTCTGTTTCAAAAAAAAAAAAAAAATTGAATATTTTCCCAAAGCTATTTCTCTATCAACATCATCCAGTGCACCTATATTTGATCATAAGAATGTAGAAAGGGTTATTAGGAATCTTACACATTGTATATGTCAGGGTTTAGTGGGCACTGTTATTGGATATCTAAACAGTACAGTGGAGTACAAATTGGATGAAGGGAATAGTTTCTACTTTACTGCTTAGTTTTTGATCAATAAATGCATGAGCTTAATATATTCCTCTGTCTGCTCATATTAGAGATTTGCTGTGGGTAAATGTTTCGGAATGGATGATTTCCTAACTGGCTAGTTGTTGGATGTTTGTGTCCTTTATTTCTTAAGATTTGTTGATGCTTTAAATTGCTCTGGAGCATTGACACACACAGTCTCCCTTTACTTACATATATAACCAGGGTTGGTTTTGTAAGGACTCTGATAAGTGTTGCTGACTGATATATTCCAGGTTGACCTGCACAGAATTCAAAATTGGTTAGAATCCATCTAAAGAAAAATAATGTTATTGGAGATTAGTTTAAGACCAGAAAGAAAAATAATGTTACTGGAGATTAGTTTAAGAGCTGAAATCCTTGTGGCATAATGTAATAATAAGCAAATATGGATTATGTGAAATAAATAAATGAAGTTCAATCTTATTTGTACATTCTCTCCTATTAGTACTAGTTTTTAGTTTCCTATCAAATAAATAAATAAAGTTATATGAGCTTAGATGGTTTGCTGATTCTCCTTTCATTTTGTACTTTTTCTTTGTTTTTAATAAAATCTTTGTTTCTTATAAGAAAAAGAAACTGTAGAGGCTTATGTTTTATTTTTTACTTTTCAAAATTTTGATTTACTGATGTTGTATGCTGTATAATGTATGGTTATAATCTAATTATTAGGCTGCCATAAATCCTTGACCATTTTCATCATACAATGTAGAATAAAAGTTATGTATGTCTGTAATTTACTTTTCTCCCTGTGAAAGCAATGCAATACTTTTGTTTGAAAAAAGGTCCATATAAAATACTGATTTTGGCATTAATGAATAGCAAAATGTCATAAAATCATTCTCTGCTACCGTGTGTTCTTGCCCTCACACCATTCTTTGTTTTCTGTACATTTACTCATTTTCTGACAGGTACGGGTTGTCTCTCCAGACAAAGATTTCTTTCAGATTCTCTCTCCGTCATTACGTCTTCTTCGAATTGCACCACGTGGATTCGAGTTAGTAGACATTCAATATGCAACTTTACATTTTCTGTTCTCTTTCAAGTTAAGTACGAGTAATGAAGAAACCCTTTGACCTTTTTGGCACATGCCTTGCTTGCCAGGATGGTTTCATTTGGCATGGAGGATTTTGCTAAAAAATATGGAGAATTGGAACCTTCACAGTTCGTTGATATAATATCTTTAGTGGGTGACAAATCTGATAATATTCCAGGTTACTTTGTAATACTTTTTGTGAAAGCTTGGATAATGTTAATCGAATTTGTACATATCATCTAGCTTGAGACTTGTAGTTGTTTGTTATGACTTGTGTCTCACCCTTATTATATCATTCTTTGTTAATCTGAAGGTTAAAAAAAGGCATGCAGCCTTAGGTTTCTTGGAACTATGTAACAGCTATGAATGCATCATTGGAAATCCAAGTATAACATGGGTCTACTGAGATATAAAATTTAATACAAGTACGCTGTTTGGATGAACTGTGTATTTGCATTCATTTAAATATAAAATTTTTACAAGGTCAAGTTTTCAACTTTTTCTTATATCTTGGTGGACTTAGTTAATTTGAAGCTTGAATTGTTTAAAAATGTAAGATAAACCACATTGAACCTCTGCTTGTGTTTTAGAATCCACAAGGGAAAATAATTTAATGCTCTGATGTGAATTTTAAATATTTAACAACTCTCTCTCCCCCTCTTTATCTTCAATTTTGAGATCCAAACAAGTCTTTAAGTTTTAGATTTCGTGCCTCTGTGAACCAAAAAAAAAAAAAAAGAAAAAAAAAGAGGGCCATCTCGGCGGAAGGAGAAGTATTTATTGATGTATCATTACTTTATAAATGCAGGAGTTGAAGGGATTGGAAATGTTCGTGCTGTGCAACTGATCACTAAATTCGGTATGTTGGTTCCTGTAGAGAATGTTTTCTTCTAAAAACCAAGTTATATGTCTAGCTGCGTCCTTGATATGATTGATGAAATTTTCAATTAACGTCTAGAAAATTGAAGTCGAATGCACCCTAATAGCTCATTCTAATTAAAAAGAATTTTTTTTTCTTTTATGCTACATTTTGAGCTGCCCTTTTATAAGTTCTTGGGCTATACCTGTTATTTTCCCTTGAGGAATTCTGGTCCTCTCTTTTGTTCCCTTTGTAAATCTTTCTTTTTATACAATGTTTGTTTCTACTAATAATAATAATAAAAAAAATGGAAATTATGAGTTTACTGATTTATTCTTATTTTATTTTGTTACGTAATTTTTATTTATAAAGAAACAGATTAGTATCAGGTACATGTGAAAATACTTTAAATCTGGACCTACTCAAGAATCAAAGGGTACAGTATAATTCTTTGAAGAAGCTCCATCATTCTTGGGTAGATTAATTAATGTGACAGCCTTCACAAGATGGTTAAATTGTCACCCACAGTTTTGTTCATTTTCCTTTGGCTCTTAAATTATGGTTTGAATTCTTCTCTAATTTAAAGCTAAATTGAATTGGTCCCTCTTTTGTGAATCGTTTTGGTTGAGACTCATGCCTTTGAAGGAATGAATAAGGCTGGTGTATTCGCAGAAGTAAAAGCAGAAGTAAATGAAATTTTGAAGATTATCAAAGAGAGTATGTTAGCTTGTTATGGGATAAAGTTTGTTTCCTGGCTTCTGTATGGACTCATGTTCCTTCAGAATTTTGGGAATTTCTTTCTCTTTTTATCAAAAGTTTCCTGCATTGGAAGTTTTGTTTACTGGGTGTTTTGTTTGTTTGTTTGTTCTGTTCTTTTTTTTTTATATAAATTTTTTTCTTCTATTTGTCTTGTGTTTTAAATCTATATTTGTTTTAATTTTTATATGGTGGACTACCGGTTCACCAATCTACTTGTTTATTACCTTTTAATAAAACTTCTTTGCCTCCTATGTTGAAGATAAGAAGGAATAAAAAGTGGAAGACAAGTACCATCTTAAGAGATTTTTGTTAATTGGTTTTGAGTTTGCTCTCTGTTAAAATTGGGGTATCTACGGATTAGATACTGTATTACTTATTGGTTTCTTTAGATACTAGTCCGTACTGTTTGTAGTCCTCTTCTTTATTTGCTATTGTCAGTCTAGAAACTGTATTTCTTGATATGCTAACTTGCTAGTGTCATCAATTTAATGGGCAGGTACATTGGAGAATTTGTTGAAATGTGTTGATCAAGTTGAAGAGGAACGTATTAGAGAGGTATCGTTTAATATTTACAATACGTTGGAGTTTTTTCTTTAGTTTCTTCCTTTTTTGTGCATCTGTCGAGAAATTAGTCATTAGATGGGGTTGTTGGTCGGATCCAGTTTAGCCCTTGTGATGGGACTAAATTGGTCTTGTGCATGGGTTGTTCAGACATAAAGACGCGGCAAGGATTCTAGTTGAACATAAATGTACCTGTCCAGACAAATGAATATTTGCTGATAATGCTGTATGGATATGTTTTACTCATAGCTTAACGGTTCTAAATATGGTGTATAATCATGTTTAGTTTCAGCTTGACATTTGCTTTGTTTACAGGATTAATAGACATTGCTTTTATATCAGTCTATAGTATGAACAGTTTGATTGGAAGTCCTTATTTGTGCCATTTGATTCATTGAATGAGGATACTGACGATTGCTATTTCTAGTGAACTTCAGGGAATTGAAAGAGCTTACTGAAGCTATTTACTGAATCTTTCATTTATTTCCATACATTTTTACGTGCTATTTTATTTTCTTCACACATATATTTCAAAAACCCAGTGAACCCACTGACAGTCTATATTGGGGGTTTTCAGATGTTATCAGTTAAATATGACAGTTGTAATGGTTTGTTATTTTAAGACTTTCAGTTGCCTATTTATGTTTCTTTCTTTATCCTGGCTAGCTAATAGATATTTTAGTTTCTTTTTTAGATGGCTGGTAGGTTTTTTTCCTCTCACTCTTTAGTGTACCCTTGTGATATATGATCATAATGTACTAAAATACTGGTCCCAAATCTTATGTTCTTTTACTTCTTGCAGGCCTTGATAACTCATGCTGATCAAGCTGTCCTGAGCAAGAACTTGGTAATCTGGTCAAACTTTGTTCTCACTTGTTCTTGGAACTATTTTCTTGTCAAAAATGATTTTTTTTGAATTAATAAACAAATTATCCTACTTGTCAATTTCTATGTTTCATAGTTTGGGAAGGTTAATACAGCCACACCATTGCCTTACATAAAGTATACAGTTGCATATCTACGAACAAATTCTCCTAAAAGTTGCTACATATTTGATCTCTTGTTCCATCGTTCAACCCTACTGGATGATTTTTGATGATGAAAATATCTATCATCTGTAAATTACGATTGATAGTTGAAGACAGTTATTTTTCTTTCTATCTTGAATAACAAACTGCAGATTTAATCACTTTGATTGCCTTGAACACCTATTCTGTGAAGTATGAACTCTGATAAATGTTTATATTATGGCAGGCATTGATACGTTCTGATCTTCCATTTTACATGGTACCATTTACTACTGGAGATCTCAACTTTACAAAGCCAGAGGTTTGTGTGACCATAACTGAATGATGTTATCTATCTTATCAATATGACTATTTATTCTTTTACCACTCCCCACCCCTCCCCACCTTACTCTTATGTATAGTACAAAGTTGAATTTCTCCAAGGTTGGTATGAAGGGGTTATTAATTCCTTGACCTCTTGCTCTACCGTGAGATATCTAACCAATTAGGTTGTCACTTTTGAGACCATCTATGGTATATCAGTTAGTCAAGTGGTTTTAATTATTCTTGCATCCGTGTTTGTATGTTTAAACTATTTGTTGCTGAATCATGATCTGCAACGGGACTGCTTAGATTCAGTTTCTTCATTTCTGAAGAGCATCAGCTGTTACCAATGCACTATGCTACAAAAGCAACCACCTGAATATCTGTTCAGTGTGCAACAAGTATTGAAAGTTTTCTGGTTAAAGATACATGGATTCAAAGAACTGTTGGAGTTTAGGCTTACCATGTAATTTCTACTGTCATTTTTTGCGCTCAAGAATGATGTCAACTATACTGGTCATAAGGGTATCCTTTAGCTGTAGGCATTGCTGTTTGTCTCATTGGGGCCATCTTGCCGTTTCAAGTAATAGCAGACTTGAATAAATTAGAGGTTGTTAAGAAGTTCAGTCCTTTCCTTCTTTCCATTTCTATTCTTTCTTCTTCTTTGTATTCGAATTATTTAATAGTTTTTTATCTTTTTTTTTTGGAATACATACTTCTTTATCCAGTAAAGAACTCCTGGTACAATTAAGAAGAATTGTTTGCTGTCTTTGGAAGATTACATTGGTTTTGCCATTACCTCTATTGGTTTTACCAACTGGGGTTTTCTTTTGGTTTGGCCATTACTTGTATTAGTCTAACCAACTGGGTATTTCTTTTGCATTCTTCATGCTTGTTCCCAGGGTTGGTCTCATGATCGGTACCATTACATGCTTTTAAAGCCCTTTTTCATGCTGTTAAGTGTCCCACGAGCGTGACTACCTATATAGCTTAATGTGCTTGTCTCGGTAGTTCTCTATTCATGGTGTGTGTATATTTAGCATAAATCGTAACGATGTAATATTTTCCCGGATTTTGTATAAGAAACTTCAAACACAATGATAACATATCTTGCATAGAATAAGAAACTTCGGAAAACAGGTTATAAAAGTAGTTTTTTTTATAGCTATTTGTGGATTTTTTGGCTGAACCTGAATCATGGTGGGTGCAGGACAATGGGGAAAAATTTACAAGCCTCCTGACTGCCATAAGTGCTTATGCAGAAGGATCTTCAGCAGATCGAATAATAAGACGAGCTATCTATTTGTGGAAGAAACTTGAATCGCAGAAATGATTTGAGTTACGGGCTCAGGCTAGAGTCTTCGGGATTGGCTAAGGTCGCTTGAGAATCAGAGATAGCTAAGGAGAGTGTAGAACTTGTAAATTGATTGATTTTGTCAGAATATATAGTCGCAACACTGGCTAATATTTTTGTACTAAGATAATTTATATATATAAGAATTATCATTTTTTTTTTCAGAAAAAAAAAAAAGAAATTGCATTCTTTTTTCCACACTCTTTTTTCTTTGTCGTCGAAGGATCATGGAATTTAATGTAAACGTAGGTTTTTAAGTAAAAATTTATGTCAAATTTCAACCATTTATTTGCATCCAATGACTATAAGCTTTATATCAACTTTTTAGGTAAAGAGTTAACATTTTGGGTAAGGAGTTCGTTGAAAAATTCATATTATGACTAAATACAAACATATGTACCTAAAATTTTTCAGTCCTTGGCATCCCAAACCAAAAGAAATGGATGCTGATTTGATACATTAATAAATCTGCTCTGCAATTCAAACATAATATATATATATTTTTTTTACTTAAATCGGTCATCAAGTAGTTTAAATGTTGCTTTTGACTTGTGAATTTAACTAAAATGAACTAATCGTATGATACGCGTTCAGCTACAAAGAGCTGAACAACTTTAAGGGCCCGTTTGATAAGTGGATTTGGACTGAGTTTGGATAATTTTTTTATCCAAACCCATGTTTGGTACAAGTTGAGTACTGTTGGGATTGGTCACAGCCAATCCCAACAGTACCCATTTTCTCCCAGTGAGCGGGACAACTTGTCCCGCCTCAACAGTTATCCCACCTTTTTTTTTTCATATAAAATATTATATTTATATATAATATATTTTAATAAAAATTAATTTTTAATAGTTCTATATATTTTTAAAAAATAATTTAAATAATTTATTTTATTTAAAATATTTTTTAATTTAAATAATCTTATTATTTATTTTATTTAAAATTACTTTTAAATAGTTTTATTATTTTTTATTAAATTTATTTTATTAATAAAATAATTTTAAACTCAATTTAATTTAAGTAATTTTATTTTTTATTTAATTTAAAATAATTTTATTATATGTAAAAATTAATTTAATTCAACCTGATTTTATCCAATCTCATACTACATCAAACACATTACAGTAATAATTTAATCCAATACATATTACACCAAACACATTACAGTATTAATTTAATCATGTCCAATCCAATCCAATCCATTCGAATAGTGTCCCTCTCCCCTAAATTACAAATAAAATATAATAGCTTAATATATATATATATATGTATATAAAAGTTAGTTTTTTTAAAAATTAATTATAAATAGTTGTATTTATTTTTTTAAAAGTAGTATAAATATTTTATTTAAAAAAATTAACCATATTTAATTTTTATTATTGATTTAAAACAATTTTTTACTTTAAAATTAATTTAATCTAATAATTAATCAATTTCAAACTATATAAAACATATAAAATATAATAAAATTTTTTATCCAATCCTATACTACACCAAACAAAACATAGTACTATTTTTAATCCAATCCGTACTGCACCAAACACATGACAGTACTAATTAGTCCAATCCTATCCAATCCAATCCAATCCCATAAAAATAGTCCAATCCAATCCCATGAAACAAACGAGCCCTAAATGTCGAGTTCCACTTTTGTGAAACAGTAAATTGTTGACAGAAACTAGAGCTCTACAAAACCTATTGCATCACTCCAGGAGGAAGTAAGAACTTGCTAAGGTGATGTGTGCTTTCAGTAGCCGATTTTATCATCACTTTTACGTATCAGAGGAGCTTGTACTTGATGTTTCGGCTTCTGATTTTTCAAGCTCCATTACAGCATTAAATCCAAAATCTTTTCCTGGAGTAAACAACTTCCTGAGTTCTTGAGCCGTTTGGATTGTGTTAATTTTCTTGTCCTTCACCGTCAAATTTTCCTGTTTAGAATTGAAAAAAAAAAAAAATTACTGTTACCCCAACTCAATATAAAAGATGCAAGTAACAAGTGAAAATGACTTGCCTTCTTTGTATAATCTGTCATGGTTGAGCTAACTATTTCTTGTACAACAAACTTCATTACACGCTCTTCACCAATGACTTGTAAGAGGAGGCTCTTTGGGACCTGTAGAAATTATAAGATCAGCCGTCTTGTGGTAAACAAGAAAAAGGTTATACAAAATAGAGGAAATTTCTCGGCAATTGATTCCAATGTGAATTAGTACACTATAAAATATATCTACTAGAAGTCTGGTAGTACAAACAACAGCTACATTTTGGATCGTTCAAGACTTCATGTCCATCATCTATATAAACTTCCACTGACAGATGTATCTGGGAAATAATATGTGCTAGGAGAACAATTCTAGTCCAACTAGAGATTGAAATCTTTCATAATAGAAATTTATACACACAAGAAAAACTTCTCGGGGTGTTTAAATTGCCTAAATCGGTACTCTCAGAAAACTAAAAAAGTTATATGTTAGATCTTCAACATCAGAATATTTAACGTTTAAGATTACTTCTGTTTAGTCTTTTAGTCTTTTAGTGACAGCCCACAAACTAGGAGATGTCCACACAGCCAACTGTTGTCCACAGATTTGAATGTTCTTTAATCTGTGGTTTTTCCAAAATTGGAAGTATGCCTGCACATAAGTGAATACGAGTACCTACATCTAAAGATAAGGTGGAAAGAAAATTTTAACATAAATCTAAGTTTGTTCGGGTCCTGGCTGGAGATAGAAGGGTTAATTTCAAACATTTAACAACAAAAACATAGGGGAATGAAATTTAACTGTGAAATGGTATGCTCAATTTACCAGTCGATTGTTTTTTCTAGGTTTCAGGTAGCATTATGATACAGAGTTGATATGCTACTGAACTATCTCAGTAAAAAAAATATGGGCTAGAAGGAATATGTGTTATATAATAGTATTAATACTGAACTCAGTGGGTTAGTGAAGGAATGGTGTCCATTTTTCCACCTTAGTCTTTAACGACCAGATAATTTGCAGGGACTCTCCTGTAATCTGGTATAAACTTCTATACATATTAAAGAGATTTATCGGGAAACCGCTTATTGTTCACTTAACAATACAGCTTCGTAAAGAGAAACACAATATAATAGGTAAGACGATGGTGGCCGTGCTATTTCAAAA
Organism: Xanthoceras sorbifolium; assembly: GCA_003430845.1. Taxonomy (NCBI): domain Eukaryota; kingdom Viridiplantae; phylum Streptophyta; class Magnoliopsida; order Sapindales; family Sapindaceae; genus Xanthoceras; species Xanthoceras sorbifolium. The sequence goes on from CM010616.1 coordinate 3,966,942, forward strand.
GGGGCTTGTAAGGAAATGGAAAGATCATAAAATAAAAGTCAAGATATTCCAGGACGACTCTCTAATATCTCTCTCTCCTTGACAGGTAACTTTTAACACTATCATACATTTCAGATCGAGTCATTTGGCTTCAATCAAGACCTTAAAAGAGCCAAGAACAAAGTCATGAGAAGCCAAAGTAATTTGATGCGGAGAAGGAACTATTTCTCATTCTGTCATTCACACATAAGGCCCATTAGATTTCTATAGGACATTGATCATTGTGAAGTGAACAAATATGAACTATATCACAAGTGAAACCATCACATTAACTGCCCCAAGTTTAAAAATCTAATCCCAGTTTCTAGTAATTGGCTCACATCCTACATTTGAAGAGGTCAACAAGAGGCATAAAAAATAGTCAGCATTTAGCAAAGAAATTGTGAACTATAATACATATACCAAAGACAATGCATTCCAAAAGAGTAGAAATCCAGTAAACTAGCAAAGATCAGTAGACACTCACCTTTGATGTTTTCCCTGCACGCACCCCCGGGCACATGCAAAATGCAAGATCGTAAGAATTCATGGATTGACAAATTAACAGGCTGCATAGAACACACATCTATGAACCAATGTAGAAGGCAGCTGAATGTCAAAGCAGATTAGGTTGATGGTTTTTCATACGTTTGAGATATACAATTTGTTATCTATTACTAGAAACTCTGCTGTAAGAATTTGACAAGGGAAAGGGAAATATATCCAAAGCGTTTAATAAGGCTATTTAATATAATACATCATTCATGCTTGGAAAAACTGCATATCATGACACATTTACATTTAATAAGAAGAAACATAAAGAAAGGTTTGAACTAAAGCAACCTAATCATTTTATAATACTTAAAATCAAGGTATTACCTCCTTTTTCTCGGCGAAATCCTGGAATAGGTGGTGCTGAACGAGCCAAATTTGTTAACACCTTATCAAATACTTTTTGTGTCTCATCGCCAGTCAAGTCAACTCTAACCTGATAACTGAACAACATGAGATAGTGACAGACTAGCTGGTGGTCTCACAAAAAAAGCGGGACAGGCAACTAAAAGAACCACCAACACCTAACTGGACAACTATTATTGTCTTCATCTCCTTACAATTCTGGCAAGAAAATCCATTTACCTGGCCTCAAAAATCTTTTTGTATCTTATCCTAGAAATTTTAATGACATTCATCAGAGTCTTAGAGTCCAAACGGCATAACATTCAAGATAAAATAGATATCGGATGTCTGAGCAACATGAATGCGCGCAGCAACACCTGTTTGCTGTTTGCATCCACTTTTATGATCTCCCACACAAGCCTTGAATACTATGAATGAGCATAAGCATAGCATCAATTCTTGATGCGAAAGCACAAGAATACACAGAGAGAATTTGCAACGGAGAATGAAATACTTACAACATGACTAAATTAGACAAACTAATCCTGCAGCTCTCACCTGTATCTTACTTTCGTCTTGAGACTCTACAACTATCGTAGCATCTTTCAAGGATATCAACTCTTCTGGGTCTGTAATAGACACCTCCAGACCTACAAAAGTGACAAAACCAATCCAACATATCACTTGTACAAAACTTAACCCAAAAAAAAGGACAAAAAAAAAAAAAAAATGTAAAACATAACATATGATTACAATTTGAATTGTGAAGATAACCTGAACCCAATGCAGATATTGGCTTGGAGACATGTTGCAGCCCTCTCCATTGGGTATTACAAGATAACAACAACCCTAATCAAAAGTAAACAACTATATAAACACCATTGCATTTCATCAAGTTATTCAAATGTAGAAAGTATGGCTTTCAGTGAAATTTCCACCTGGGTTTCTTCATATTAACAGCTGTGCCATTATGATGGAAAAAGGCTTGATTGTTGCACCTCCTCATAGAAAACCACTGTGAAAAAGAAATGAAATTGTGAGTCAATCATGAAGCAAAAGACAAAAAAAATAAATTTACAAAGAAAATAAATTACTCTGGATGGTGTGGATATCATCATGGTATTAGTGAGTGAAGCTGAGGCCATTTCTACTTTCACTCTGTTTCTCTTTTCTAATCAACAGAGTTTCCTTGGATTCCATATGTATATGGTTATATCCACAGCAAAAGACGACACCGTTTTTACTTCTGCCCGAAACGACAGCGTACTCAGCCTCATCGCATGGCGTTTAAACGTGAATATTGGAACAAACAAATAAATTTCAGCTTAGCAGTGAATAATAAGAAGAAGAAGAACAAGATAAAAATGGAGATAGCAATTAAAACAACAGTCTTCTTGGGTATAAACCCCAAAGTAAGTAACTACCTGTGTTATTTTGAGAATCGTTTACTTCACAAATGGGGTTGCAGTTGTACTCATGATTGAATACACTTGAGTCATTCCAGATAATCAATCATAAACAAATAGTGGGCGTCTCCATTCCCAGAATATCTTGTAGAAGAGCTTGTTTCCCCCCTCTAATGACAAGGTGATTCTCATGTCTTCATTTATAATCTCATGTTTTCTTTTCGCTTATAGCACTGCTTATTAGCTCACGGTGGGCCTACCTTATCTGTTTACATATTTGAACCCGTGTTCATCAACTAATTTGTAGTACATGATGATGGTGAACTGTACTTGTTGTTCTACTGTGGTTTACTTAGGCATCTTAAGTATTAAACATCCAAGTTGGTGTTCCCCGTAATCATTTCATTTGGGAAACTTGGTGTACCATTAAATTCACTTAATAATCGACCGAGGCTTTCTGTCGATTTTGTGTTGATAAGATGATATTGTTAGTGTAGGTGTGTGATCTAATTATATGAGTTTTCAGCCTTTCAGGTGCTTTAGTTTCTTCATCATTTGCTTCATGAACACTGTGTTAGTATCAACCAAAAGTTGATTACGACATGTAATATATTTGTTAAAATCTCCTTTCATCTTGCAGGAGAAGCCATAAATATTCTAAGGCTGCTTTTGCTGTATTGTCAGGTCCAAATTCAATGTCTTTCTTCCAAGTTGAACTTTGTCTTTTACTTTCTTCCTTGCGCCATGGTTAAGGTTTTCTGTTATTAAATTGTTTAATTTGAATTAGTTGCGGAAGTTGTTGGAGTTTCGTCTTCTCAATTTGAAGATTTCTTGGTTACTACTACTGGAACTAGTGATGCTAGAGAACTGAAGGTACAGAAGAATTTAAGTGTGAAAATAATATGAAGTTACAAATCGGAAATAGAAAATTAGGGGACATTTTGGGATGACCTTTATGTTCCTTGCATTCTTCCTGTTGGATCTATGCAAAACTTTTATGCACATGTTGAGCATTTAGTTGGTTTTAAGTAGACAACAAATCATGTTCGTAAATTCTGTTGCTAGGTAAGCGTAGAAGTATCAGGTTCTAAAACTCGGGCAATATTTGATGATGTATTTGACAAAATGGTTGCCGCTGCCCAGCCAATTCCAGGCTTTCGAAGAGTAAAAGGAGGTAAGAGTTTTTATGAACTGCACAATTTCTAATGAAGAAAACCTTATTTCTTAGGCTATTTAAAACAAATAATGATCATCTTCAAAACTGGTAAAGTCAATTCAATGACTTTCTTAGTCTTTCTTGGTAAAAGGAACGAGCTCATTGTGTACTCTAATTACACACTATTTTTGGCCAATTGAATGTGCCCGCATGTGTGCGTGCATGTCCTTTGGATCATTCCACTGCCATAAAGGCATAAACTAAGATGGTGTTGGTCCGTTGTGAACTCTATCGCCATCTTTTCTAATCCGCTTACATGGTTATGTTTGCTCATTATTTTCGTTCTGGGTCATGATGATGCATTATACCTGGGCTTATGTTTGACTCAGTATACACATATCAATCCTAGTGGGCCTTTTAGTTAGTAGTTGACACTTCAGGAAAATGTTTATACTTGATAGAAAATATTGATTATTCAAATAAAAAAGCTATTGTTCTTATAATAAACCTGACCACGGTAAGCTTTTTGGTTTTCTTATGGTTGAGATTTCATTATGGGAAGGGACAAAGCTTCAGTGCACCCAGGCATATATGTCTGGGTCACTCTTTTCATGTCGTGTGGCAATGCATAGGCTTCTCACTTGATTGCCTATGTCACGTGGCATGATATTATTGGCCAGACTTATATGCTCAGACGCACTAAAGAATCTCTCCATGAGAAGATGAACACTATCATGATTATAATTTTTATAATGCAATGGGAATGTTTTGAAAATTATCAGTGATTTTTAGTTGAAACTTTGTAATTGAGAACATGGAATGTAAATAAATTACGCATAAAGAATAAGTAAATGCTTGATTTACTCTAAATTTGAAAAGTTATTTTCTAAAATCTGTCAATAGGACTTCTAAATCACATATTACTGAATCTTTACTTCTGAAAATGTTTGCATCTTATTAACTCCATAATATTGTTATTTTATCACTGCATTGTTTTGTAAATTTTTTTTTTTGTCTCACTTCTTTCTTTAATGGATCACTTTTTTTTTTACATGATTTCATCCATTGGCTGTTTCATATCTGATGAACAATCTGGACGCTTCCAGGAAAAACTCCTAATGTAAGTTTATGTCTCCTACTATTCTCCTCAATCAATTTATTGACTTTTTGGTGACAGTGCTCTTTTTACTCTAATTCTTACAAAAAGTTTTCTTTGTGTTTCCTTTTTCTGGGCCTGAAGAAGAAGATCGATAAATCTAATTGGGAACTAAATTAAATTCTTTTGGATTGAAGATTCTTTAAACATTGTCTACAACTCTGAGTAGGATTTATACACGAGGTATATATACATCATGTGTCATATTGATAAACTAACTGGAAAAGTAAATCATTAATGAGCGCTTACATATCAATGTAATCTTAGCTTTTAGGTAGGAGTGGTTGTTTACAATCCCATGCTTATGCTCACCAAGCAATGACAATGCTGTTTCAATTATTGGGAATCTTTGTTTGTAGATAAGAAATATGACTTATTCTGGCACTCTTCTTTTCTGATATCACTTCTGCTTCACTACGTTGTGTTTGTCTCTGTTTTCTCCTCCTTTTTTTCGCCTTTTGTTCAAATGATACGTAGCCATATATTTTGAACATCAATTCTTGTGGGTGAGCTGAATGTATCCAAACCTGATTGATTATGAGGTTTTGTTCTGTCACATACTAATGCATATGGATAATTACATAAACATGTACTTGTCTATGCATCTGTATAGACAAGGTTACATGTGTGCACAATTGCACACAGACTCTCTCTTATATCTTTGACTACATTGTTGTCAATTTTATGCTTTTTATTTTTATTTTTAAATTGTTTTGTGCTCGGAGCGATTATAGTTTTTTATGCTTCTTTCTTGTGTCAAATAGATACCTAGAGACATTTTGTTAGAGGTCCTTGGACCTTCTCAAGTTTATAAAGAAGTCATCAAGAAAGTCATCAACTCCACCATTGCTGAATATGTCGAAAAGGTGACCTGTTATACACTACATTTTGTCATTTGAAATTCGAATACGTTTGCATTTTTGCTTGAACATGTTAGTGCTCCAATGAATCCCTTAAGTAGAGCACTGATCATCTTCCATTTCCTTTATGTTGTCCCAGGAGCATTTAAAAGTAAGTACAGACTTGAGAGTTGAGCAGAGCTTTGAAGAACTCGAAGACATGTTTGAACCTGATGCAAAATTCAGCTTTGATGCTATCATTAAACTTCAGGAAACTGACTGAACAATGCAAATTCATTCAAGTTTTGTGTTTTTTATTCTTTTTAATTATATTCTAGAAGAAAGTTATATACAATGTTAACATCAAAATAGAAACGGTAAAGAAGTTACTCCTCATTGCACTCTTATTTGGTGGGTATATTTGTGAGATATTTGGTTTGACGTACCCTTTTTTAGTGGTGGGGATTCGAATATCAAATATTATTATACTGAATGAGTGTTCTTACTATCGAGTTATATTGAACTGTAATTATTGCTTGGTTATTTTTAGTATCCAGTTAACAGTCCATAAACTACTATAGATTTTGTTACGGGTCCATTACATGGTTGATAAGTAAATTGGGTTTGTATAGTTGAATATAAAATTTGTAAGTGTAAATATAAATAGATGAATGTTAATTTGTATATTCAAATGCTATAGTAAAACCAAAGATTAAGTTCATGTAATTTACCTAACATAACCCTAAATTATTAGTCTTGTCATGTCAATGTCATTGAGTGATACTTAAGTTTCAAGAATCAAGAACAAAAATAAATCATATGGCATTAGCATTACCACCATCAAATGAAGCTTAGAGAAGAAGACAATCTCGTTGGTAAATTATTCTTAATAAAATTAATCCGATTTATATCTTCATTCAGTCTGACAGCCAGGGCGGAACGAAAAGATAAAAATTGAAAAGATTAGGGTTTAAGATTCAAAATTTATTACTATATATAATTTAATTTTTTTGATATTTAAAGTAAATATATAATTTTGTTTATATATTAATTTTTTTTTCAAAAATTATGGGAGAGGCAGGGTCTCCCGACCCTCACATTGGTCCACCACTACTGACAGTTTTCTAAGTGCGAGACACCACCACCGCAGGTGATATGTTAAAAAAAAATCCGTTTTATATTTGAACTATAGTTTGTTTGGTTTAAAAATCTAATCAAATCAAATCAGCATTATACCATAAAATCCCAAATTAGAATGTGTTACATCAAAATTGTTTATCAAATTTTTTTTTCTTTGTTTTTTTCTATTTTGAATCAACTAGGCTACAACTTCACAGATATTAAGAAGAAAACCAAAATTTAATAAAGACTGTATATCTATCCTTGACTCGATATATTATTTGGTTTTTATATTTTAAATAAACCCCCATCTACTGTTGAAAGTCACAAAACAAAAGATTATATGTTTCCTAAATTTTTTTTAGTTTGTTATTACTATCAATTTTTTTTTGAAGTGCCCCTCTAATATGAGTTTCTGAATCTGTTACTGGTGGCATGCATTATTGGAAGTTAATTATTAAACCATAATTTATCAATGTGTAATAATTCAAACCGTGTGATCGCATACATAGTACGATAATAATTACACCTCTAAATAAAATTGAGATACCGAGTAAATTTCTCTTCTCCAAATAAATAAATAAATAATACTAGGTTGTCCAAAAAATTTACGCAAATGATGTAGCATATGAGTCGTCAATACCACATTACTTACCACATCATTTAATGATTTATATAACATTAACAACTCACATGCACATTATTTGGACATAAATTTAGATAAATTTTTTAGACAACTTAGTGTTACTATAATAAAGTTGAAAAACCCCCGAGCACGTTTAAGCAAATAGGTTTATAATTTCTGTTAGTTTTGTAATTTTACTTTAACTAATACATATATTTGTGTAGTATCAATTACACCTTCAAATTCAAAATAAATAATAAATAAATAAACTACACCTTGAAATTGCTTTTTTTTTTATAAGTATTGTTAAGTTGTCCAAAAAATTTAAAAATTCATATAAAGTTAATATAATATATAAGTTGTTAATACTATATACTCACCATATCATTTAATAATTTATATGGTATATACATTTTACATCATTTGGACATAAATTTAGATAAAATTTTTGGACACCCTAACATACTCATTAATTAATTGATGGATGATTTTGTCATTCAACCTTTTAAAAACGGACAACTTACCATGATACGAACAACCAATGAAAAGTGTAATATATGTACTCAAAATTAAAAATAAAACAAATTGACAAAACCTATAGAAACATAAAAATTTAAAAAATTTTTAAAAAAAAGTTCCTTTAAGATCAAAATATTAATCTTAAAATTTTTGATAAAATAAAAATATAATTGAAGTATTATAATAATTAATAAAAAAATTCACTTAAATTTTTTTTTGAAAAAAAAAATAGTAAAAATTTAAATAAAGATATAAAATAACATCTAATATAATGAATCGCCTCGTTCGATAATGAAGATCCATTGACGAATCTCCATCATGAAGGCAAGGAAGATCTATACGATGGAGATCCATCACATGGATCTGTATCTCCGAGCGATGAAGATCCATCATCTCTATCTTTAAGTAAATCCATCTTAGATCTTCATTAACAGTGAAGATTCAATTTAGATTTTTACCATACGGAGAATCCATTTCTTTATTATATTTTAATCTTTTCTTTTTTAAGTTTCTATTTTTTTTTTAAAAGTTTCATGCCCCGTTGTCATCGTCTTGAATGCCTATGACTTAAGTGACAAAATTAACTCTAGTTCAGTTACTTTGAAGTTTGACTAATAGATAGATCAATAAGACATTTTCTTCAAAAGTTTAGTTGTTGGAGCAATCAATCAGTACTTGAATAAAATTAATAATAGAAGAAATGTAGAAGAAGATACAGTATACAAAAAATTAACAGTATACAAAAAAAAAATAATAATAACCTGATGGAAAATTTGTAGAAAGAAATTGTGATAGAGGCTTGCACTTGTGCAATGTCCTAAGACAGTATTTCTCCCCTTCCAATTGTTGAAGGATAAATAGAGTCTGCCCCCAGGATTCAACTATCAAATCTTCTTTGCTGAAGCAGCACAGCCCAGAAGTCAGGCAAACCACAAATAGTATTTTCTCTCAGAAGTATTTAGACAACAAAGTAGGTAATAAACAACTAAAAGAATTCAGTTAAGTTTACAATGTTTGAATACTTATTTATAAAGAATCAAAAGGTGTATTGAAACAATGCAACTCTTGTGAAGTAGTGCACCTTTTTGTAAAAGTGCAACTCTTTTTAAAGAGATACAACTCTGTATCAAAATGTATATCTTTATAATTTAAATTTAAATTTAAATAATTAAAATTAAATTAAAAATCAAAATAAAAGATGGTAATTGGGCCAGGGCCCTCACAGGCCCAAACTCAACCCAAAGGGAGCTCGAGCCCAAGAGCCCTAAGACCCAAGTCAAATATTTGATAGTTATAATATATGGTATAAAATAAAAGATATGGGATTGAAAATTTTTAACTTCAAACCTTACACACACCAAAAATACCCCACATTTGAATTAAAAATTCAATTCCACATAAAACTTTATAAACCGGCTGTCTAATGAGAGAAATCAGAAGTGTCATGTTTCAGGAAAAGTGTTTGTAAACTTGAACTTACCTTTAGTGAGATCATATCGGATCTACTTAGTGACGCAGCGGAAATAAATATCTTGAACTGTTCACTTTATCTTAGTAAATCAAGACAATAAGTCTCACACATAACACATCTCTTTTGCTACTGTAATTTATACGTTGTTGTTCATTTTGGTCCTGAACATATCCCAGTATTCATGATAGCTTTAGAGAATTTAGCATTTCATTCTCATAAATGCGACCCCACATTTTCTATCATATAGGTGACACTGTATAAAATTATAAGTGTCATTAAATGCAAAACATATCCTTATACGTCATAAAACACACCATCATCATAAGATAGGGTTAAATTGTGTGTTCCACAATTTGAGTTTTGCCCAACCAGTTTGCCTATTGAACCTAGACCATGGGATCTCCAATCTGTTAGGTTAGGTTTCCGTCCGGTTCAACTCATTGAATTTGCTTTAAACTCATTCCTCTCGATGTAAGCTTAATTTGCTCTCTTGGTAGGCCTTTTGTCAAAAGATTTTCCTTTGACTTTATATATTGAATGGAAATTACTCCATTTGAGAGCAACTGCTTGATAGTATTGTGTCTGCGCCTTATGTGCCTTGATTTTCCATTGTATACACTATTTTTGGCTCTTGCTTGAACTGCCATGCTATCGTAGTGTATATAGATTGCTGTCACGGGCTTAGGCCAGACTGGAATGTCCTATAGAAAATTCCTTAACCATTCTGCTTCCTCAGCAGCTTTATCTAAGGCTATAAATTCTGATTCCATTGTAGACCGTGCTATACACGTCTGCTTAGAGGACTTCCATGAAATTGCAGCTCCACCTAATGTAAATACATATCCACTAGTTGATTTGGTTTCTGTACTGTCAGAAATCCAATTTGCATCACTGTAACCTTATAAAACAGGTGGATATGTTGTATATGTCAATCAATAATTTAAAGTATATTTTAAATACCTTAATACTCTAATCAATGCTTCCCAATGATCACAGCCAGGATTGTGTGTATATCTACTAAGTCTACTTACTGAATAAGCAATATCAGGTCTAGTAGAATCATCAAATACATTAGGCTGTCAATTATTTGAGAGTATTCCAATTGAGAAATTGCATTTCCTGTATTTTTCATTAAATTGCACTTTACATCAAAAGGTGTAACAGCAGGTTTACAATCGAATTGATTAAACCTTTTTAATATTTTTTCCACATAATGGGCTTGAGTAAGAATGTAGCCATCGGTATATCTTTTTATTTGAATTCCTAAAATGACATCTGCCTGACCTAAGTCTTTCATGTCAAATTTTGAACTCAACATCTTTTTTGTGGAATTTATGACATCCTTACTTGTTCCCATTATAAGCATGTCATCTACATACAAGCACACTATGACACAAGAGTTTTTCATAACCTTAATGTAGACACATTTGTCACATTCATTAATTTTAAACCCTTGTGTTAGCATTGTATGATCAAATTTTTCATGCCACTATTTTGGTGCTTGTTTAAGTCCATATAAAGACTTAACTAGCCTACAGACTTTGTTTTCTTTACCTTTTACCACAAATCCTTCTGGTTGTTCCATATAAATTTCTTCATCAAGTTTTCCATTAAAAAATGCCGTTTTCACATCCATTTGATGAATGTCCATTTTATATAAAGCAGCAATAGATATTAACATCCTGATAGATGTTATTCTAGACACTAGAGAATATGTGTCGAAATAGTCCAACCCTTCTTTTTGCCGATATCCTTTAGCAACTAAACGTGCCTTATATTTATCAATAGTCTCATCAGCTTTAAGCTTTCTTTTGAAAATCCATTTATAGCCTATTGGTTTATTACCAGGTGGTAAATCAACTAATTCCCATGTATGGTTCTGTAAAATAGATTCAATTTCACTATTAATAGCTTCCTTCCATAAAGGAGCTTTTGGTGAAGACATAGCTTCTTTGTATGTTTGTGGTTCAGATTCTATTAAGAAACTAACAAAATCTGGTCCAAAATCTTTTGAAATTTTTGTCCTTTTTCCCCTTCTTGGTTCCAAGTTGTGATCTTGAATACCAGAAGTGGATGGTTCATCAAGAGTATCATCATATACTCTCTTTTTAGAAAAACCGGACCTATCTTTTTTGTAAGGAACAATTCCCTCAAAAAATTCAGCATCAACAGATTCAATAATAGTGTTTACATGCATATTAGAATTTTCAGATTTGATAATTAAAAACCTATATGCTGCACTATTTTTAGCAAAGCCTGTAAACACACAGTTTACTGTTTTAGGTCCAAGTTTAGTTCTTTTAGGTAATGGAATTTGGACTTTTACTAGGCAACCCCACACTTTTAAGGTTTTATAAGTTGGTAACCGTCCTTTCCATATTTCATAAGGAAACTTATTCGTCTTTTTAAATGGAATTCGATTTAATATATGGTTTGCAGTAAGTAAAGCTTCTCCCCAAAAACTATGTGGAAGCCTTGAGCTATTTAACATGGAATTAATCATATCTTTGAGAGTTCTATTTTTCCTTTCTGCAACTCCATTTTGTTGTGGAGTATATGATACAGTTGTTTGATGTATAATTCCATGTTTTGTACAGAAATCAGAAAATAAAGATGACTCGTACTCTCCACCTCTATCTGATCTGATTATTTTTATTTTCTTGTCTAATAATTGACTTTCTACTTCTGCCTTGTATGTCTTAAACATTTCTAAGGCCTCATCTTTATTTTTAATCAAATAGACATAGCAATATTTACTGCAATCATCAATAAAAGTGATGAAATAATTTCCTCCACCCCTTGTAGGTATGGACTTGAAATCACAAAGATCTGTATGAATTAAACCAAGTAATTCATTTGATCTTTCTTGGACAGTTTTAAAACTTTGCCTAGCAAACTTGGATTCAATGCATGTTTGACATTTTTGTTTTATATCAACATTACATTTGGGCAATAATCCTGAATTAACCATTCTAAGTAGACATCTATTATTTACATGTGCTAATCGAGCATGCCATTTATCAAAAGAGTCAACAATATAAGCAGAAGCATTATTAATTTTATTCATTGCATTCGAAACCATTACATTTAGTTTGAACATTCCCTCAATTAAGTAACCCTTTCCCACGTACATCCCTGCCTTAGTTAATACAAACTTATCAGATTCAAAAACTAATTTGAATCCCTTTTTACTTAGCAGCGGACCAGATACTAAATTTTTCCTTATTTCAGGAACATATAGCACATCAACTAGGGTCACTATTTTTTCAGAAGTGAACTTCAATAAAACAGTCCATTTTCCTTCTACAGTTGCTGAAGAAGAATTTCTCATGTAGAGCTTCTCACTGCCTGAAATTTCTGTATAATTTGAAAATAGACTTTTATCTCCACAAACATGCCTTGTTGCTCCTGTGTCGACCTACCAGCCTTTGACACTTGAAACCATGTTGATTTCTGAAATGACAGCAACAAGATCAACGTCCATTTCTGTAACATTGGCATGATTATTTGAGGCAGAATTAACAGCATTCTGATCCTTCCTGTGGCGGCAATCCATTGCTCTATGTCCTGGTTTCCCACACACCCAATAAGTGCCTTTTATTTTCTTAAAAGTTTTGCCCTTTGGTGCATGCGGATGAACATTTTTCTTCACTGTTTTCTTGTAATTCTTTTTCTGAAATTTTGGTTTTGAGGCAGCCTGTTCCACCATGTTGGCTTTATTTTCCATCATACTTGTATCAGACTTGTCTCCTTTTCTGTGATCCTCTTTAACCCGAAACCTCAGAATCAGGTCTTCCATTGACATCTCCCTTCTTTTGTGTTTCAAATAAATTTTAAAATCTTTCCAAAAGGGAGGCAGCTTTTCAATTATTGCACCGACTTGAAAATGTTCATTGATAGAACATCCTTCTGAATGCAATTCATGGATAAGCACCTGCAGTTCTTCAACCTGCTTGATAACAGTTTTTGTATCAACCATTTCAAATTTGAGAAACTTACCGATTACAAATTTCTTTGCACCAGCATCTTCGGTTTTGTATTTTTTCTCAAGTAATTCCCAAAAACTTTTTGTAGCCTTACACTCAGAGTATATATCGTACAGTGTATCATCCAACCTGTTGAGAATATAGTTTCTACACAGGAAATCTGACTGCTTCCAGGCCTCCAAAGTCATCATTATTTCTTTGGTCATTGGACCTTCATTACATTTGGGAGCATCTTCCTTGACAATATGCGCCAAGTTCATGGTTGTCAACCAGAAGATCATCTTCTGTTGCCATCTCTTGAAATCAAGCCCCTTGAATTTCTCAGGCTTCTCATCCAGATTTTTGGAGACTCTACTGACTGATTGTGGATCTATAATATTGTCTTAGATTGTTGGAGCAATCAATCAGTACTTGAATAAAATTAATAATAGAATAAATGCAGAAGAAGATACAGCATACAAAAAATTAACAGTATAAAAAAAATAAATAAATAAGAACATGATGGAAAATTTGTAGAAAGAAATTGTGATAGAGGCTTGCACTTGTGCAATGTCCTAAGACAGTATTTCTCCCCTTCCGATTGCTTGAAGGACAAATGGAGTCTGCCCCCAAGATTCAACTATCAAATCTTCTTTGCAGAAGCAACACAGCCCAGAAGTCAAGCAAACTACAAATAGTATTTTCTCTCAGAAGTATTTAGACAGCAAAATAGGTAATAAACAACTAAAAGAATTCAGTTAAGTTTACAATGTTTGAATACTTATTTATAAAGAATCAAAAGGTGTATTGAAACAATGCAACTCTTGTGAAGTAGTGCACCTTTTTGTAAAAGTGCAACTCTTTTTGAAGAGATACAACTCTGTATCAAAAGGTATATCTTTATAATTTAAATTTAAATTTAAATAATTAAAATTAAATTAAAAATCAAAATAAAAGATGGTAATTGGGCCAGGGCCCTCACAGGCCCAAACTCAACCCAAAGGGAGCTCGAGCCCAAGAGCCCTAAGACCCAAGTCAAATATTTGATAGTTATAATATATGGTATAAAATAAAAGATGTGAGATTGAAGATTTTTAACTTCAAACCTTACACACACCAACATTAGCAACCATACAACCATACAAAATACTGATTAAAAATAATAAATTTTTAAAAAAAAAGTTAGAGATCAAAATAAAACTTCCTCTTTTATTAATTCATCATTATACTGTAATTTTATATCTATTATTTAAACGACCATATTTGTAACATCCCGGATTTCGGGTGATGAATTTTTGATATATATGAAATATGTGAAAATAAAATTTTTACTATTTGAGGGGGTGTATTTTATGATTTCCAGCGGACCGGATTGAATAGTGAAAAATGAAAAATTGGAAAACTGGACCAGAGAGCATCGCGACCTGGTCACCGCGACCACAGGTCGCGACAGCTCGCTCACGGTGAAAAACGTAAAATCTGGCAGTGAGTACCGCGACCAGTCACCGCGACCACAGGTCGCGATGGCTTGCTCGCGATGAAAATGGCAAAACCTGGCAGTGAGCAACGCGACCAGCCACCGCGACCACAGGTCGCGATGGACTGCTCGCGATGAAATTGTCAAAAACAGGCAGAGAGCAACGCGACCATTCGCGCGACCAGGGCGCGCTCGCGACGAAGGCGGTGCGCGCACTCCAGTGAGTGTCGCGACCTGGTGCCGCGACCACAGGTCGCGACGGCGGTCGCGGTAGCGACAAAAATATAAAAAAATTTTTGGCTTCTCGCGGAAGCCACAGAAAACAGAAACAGCAAGAGGAGAGAGAAACGACCGAGAAAAGAAAGAAAAGAGGAGAAAAGAAGAAGAAGAAGAAGAAGAAGGAGAAGAGGAAGAGGAAAGAAGAAGAAAAGAGAGAAAGTAAGTGTAGGAGAAAGGAAAAGGAAAGACAAAATCGTCGAACCGCGATTCTCGAACGAAAAGACGGTACCGAGGTAGGTGTACGTTTGTTTTCGAAATCGTTACGCAAAGTCTTTCGTTAGTGTTTTCGTTTTCGTTTTCGATTTCGTTTCCGTGTTCGTTTTCGATTTCGTTCAAAGTTTTCGTTTTCGATTTTCCGTAAGTAGAGTGTTTATTTTATGTGTATTTGCTACATCTATTGTCGATTTTGGAATACTTTTATGTAAGATCGCATCTTGATTTTCTTTCGATTTTGTCGATTTCGTAAATACTACATGATTAATATTTTGTACGATTATTGTTGATGTTGGACTGATTTGTGATAAATTGTATTTTCAAGTTCGTTTTCGAACATTTCGACTGTTGTGATTTGTGAAAAATACTGCTCGCATGACTATTGTTCCTGATTTGTACTATATTGTGATTATTGTGAAAATTGTTTATTATAACGGCCCTAGGATACGTAGACATAGAAATGGATATAGGAGGTTGGTATACCAGCTGGGTTTTATTGAGCAGTACTGCGCCGATATTGATTGATTGATATTGATGATATTGATGTACCTCCTCTTGGATTCGTCCAGAGGCTGGGAGATACGTACCTCCTCAGGATTCGTCCTGGGGGTTGGGAGTTAATGTACCTTCCCAAGGATTCGTTCCTGGGATAGGGAGCTATGTACCTCTCTAGGTTCCGTACCCACGGTCCTAGAGTTGGGAGACACGTACCTCCTCAGAATTCGTTCTGGGGGTTGGGAGCTTGACCCATATTCCAGTCCGTATATGTTTAGTATTCTAGCGGGCCAGAATTGATTGGAATTGAAAAGTGTACTAAATGATTTTATTGATAGCATTTGTATATTGATCTCCTTTGTGAAATTAAAGTGATTGAAAGTGTTTAATGCTTTGATTTTGAAATTTAATTGTTTTGAAAGTGATTTAGAAATAAAACTCATATTGTGGTTTATTGTTTCTTTAAAGAATAATTATGTTGTAATTTACTTAATTGAGTTTTTAGTACACCCACTAAGCTTTATGCTTAGCGCGTTAGTTTGTTTCTAACGCGTAGGTACCAGGAATCCAGAGGAGGCTAGAGACTGTAGGAAGAGCACGTTGCAGACCGAGTCACAGGATTGTACAGTTGGGTAGCTATACTTTTGTTATGTGTATATATTCTGAAAGCATGCATATACAGGGAATTGTAAATAAGTTTTGTAAAACGTTTTGTAATTAATTATTTTATGATTACTGTCTTTATTTATTAAATAGTAAAGTCTGTTTTGTTTTATTTTATAAATTGTGATGAAAGATTTTGATAAGTCGCACTAAACGGCAGAGTGCGCAATTGTTTGAAATTGTTATTGAAGTGTTATTGAAATTGGTATTGAATTGATTGTGTAAAAACAGGTTTTGGAAAATCCGAAAAACAAATGGCACTCTGCCGGATTTTCGTAAAAAGTTTAATTATTATTATGGGCTCACACTGATTTTAAAATGAAGTTTTGAAAGAATTAGAAAGTCCGTGTAGCGCGCCCCGGGTCGGTCCGGCCGGGTCGGGTCGGGGGGTGCTACAAGCTGGGTTTTACTGAGCAGTACTGCGCCGTTATTATTGTGTGATTGTTGTTGCGGGGCAATCTCGGACAATCACACCGATTTTAGTGATCGTTGTTGCGGGGCAATCTCGGACGATCACAATGATACTAGCGATTGTTGTTGCGGGGCAATCTCGGACAATCGCAATGATATTAGTGATTGTTGTTGCGGGGCAATCTCGGACAATCACGTGATATCAGTGACTGTTGTTGCGGGGCAACCCCGGACGTCACATTGACCCATATTCCAGTCCTAGAATGTTTAGTATTCTAGTGGGCCAAAATTGATTGAAATTCAAAAGTGAAACGAACGTTATTGACTTCATCATTGAAATTAAAGTACTTGGAGTTGTTTAATGCTTTGATTTTCGAAAGTTAATTGTTTTGAAATGCAATAGAAATGGAATTGTTTTGAAATATATATATTGTGATTTATATACATTTATATTATGATTTATTTAATTGAGTTTTTAGTACACCCACTAAGCTTTATGCTTAGCGCGTTAGTTTGTTTCTAACGCGTAGGTACCAGAAATCCAGAGGAGGCTAAAGATTGAAGGAAGAGCAAGTTGCAGACCGAGTCACAGGGATTGTACAGTTGGGTAGCTATATTTATGTTATGTGTATATATATTTTGAAAGCATACATATACAGGAAATTTGTAAATACGTTTTGTAAAATGTTTTGTAATTAATTAGTTTATGATTTATGTCTTTTATTATTAAAATTGTTTGTAAATATTAAGGTCTGTTTGTTTTATTTTATAAACTGAATTGATAAGTCGCACTAAACGGCAGAGTGCGCAACTGATTGAAAGTGATAGAAGTGTTTGTGAAAAATGTGAATTTTGGATTTATTTGTGGAAAACAGGTGTGGAAAGTCCGAAAAAAACAAACGGCACTCTGCCGAATTTTCGTAAAAAGTTTAATTATTGTTTTTATGGGCTCACACTGACTTTAAAATGAAAAATGAAGTTTTGAAAGAATTTGAAAGTCCGAGTGGCGCGCCCCGGATCGGTCCGGCCGGATCGGGTTGGGGGGTGCTACAATATTATTAAAATGAAAAACTTGTTAAATAATCTATCATCAAAAGCTGGTAGCCTTTGGTTGCTGTGAGTAGTTATCCGAATTGTACTTGTATGATTTAATCTCAGTTAGTTCTGATAATTATCTGACATGTAAGATATTATATTAAAATAAAATAAAAAAGAGCTGGCAGCCTACGTAACAGTGCATGGATAACATTTTATGGATCACATTAAGAAAAAATATATCGTCAATCATGTATAAAATAAAAAACTAAATAAACAAAAGTTATCAACTATGATATTGAAGATATTAATTTATTATTATTTTATAAATTTTATCTTTTACAGTTTTAAGTTGGGCAAAAATTATTTTGGTCCCTAACTTATTACGAAATATTCTATTTTGACCATTATTTCGTTTTTTAGCTCCCGTGGTCCCTAGCTTTTCAAAAATCCATCAATTTAGTCCTTTTGACCAATTTTTTAACGGTCAACCATGAAAGATTGTGTATATTGACCATCTTGCCCTTAGTTTTAATTTATTGAATTGAAAATTCAATTTTTTTACTTTATTTTTTAAATTTAAATAAACTAAACTTAATTTAAACATCCAATAAAAATTTAATATATAAATAACAAATTTGTTTTTTAAAATTAAAATTATAAATGCACAAAATTTATAAAATATGTCCTTAAATATTTTAAAAAACACAAAAACAAATTCAAAATAACTTAATATTAAAATTAAAAACCTTAAAAAAATTAATTTTTTTACAATAAATAAATAATTTATAAAAATTTAAAATATAAAAAATAAATATTATATATCAAAATTTAATAATATTAGCATAAAAGAAAACATTTATTAAAAAAAAAAAAAAATTTAAAAAATTAAAATTAAAAAAAATTGGGAGGAGGCAGTCTACCTCCTTTCTTCTGGGATTTCTGGAAATCCTAGATTTCTGGGATTTGCAGCCTCCTCCCATATCTTTTAATAAAAAAAATTTAAAAATAATTTTTTTATTGTAAAAAAAATAAAAAAATAAAATTTTAATTTTAATTTTTTAAATTTTTTTGTTTCTTTTAATAAATGTTTTCTTTTATGCTAATATTATTAAATTTTCATATATAATATTTATTTTTTATATTTTAAATTTTTATAAATTATTTATTTATTGTAAAAAAAATTAAATTTTTTTAAGGTTTTTAATTTTAATATTAAGTTATTTTGAAATTTTTTTTTGTGTTTTTGTTTAACAATTTTTTATTATGAATTATTATTTTTTTATGTATAAAGACTAAAATACCCTTATGAGTGTTAAATTTGACTAACTGTTGACTAACAGAAGGACTAAATTGATGGATTTTTAAAAAGTTAGGGACCACGGGAGATAAAAAAATGAAACAGTGGTCAAAATGTAATATTTCATGATAAGTTAGGGACCTAAATGATTTTTGCCCTTTTTTAAGTTATATCGTGAATCAGACATGAAATAAAATAAAATAAAAAAACTATGTCAACAAAAGCCTAATTGTTTTTGCACCGAAAAGCAGTCAACAAGAGGCTTGAATTTTTGCTTAAAAAGCATCATGAAATCATGTAGGCGCCGAAAGAATTTTTAGCAGCTTCCTCTCCCATTTGCCTATATATAGGCAAGTTATCAGAAAAATGAAACACAACACAAAAAAAAATTGAGAGATAATAGAGAGAAGAAAGGGAGAGAAAAGAAAGAGAGAATTGAGTTGTTGTGAGAATATTTTGGGGTATGAAATATTATAAGGGATTTTGTGAGTTATCCTCTTAGGGTATTAGAGTGAGATCTCTAATTGTAAACACACCATAAAATTTTCTGATATAGTGGAATCACTCCTCTTGGTCCGTGGATGTAGGCTTGTATTTTAACCGAACTACGTAAATTTTTGTCATTTATTTTTTGCTATTTTGATTTTGTGGTCCATTTTAAATATATGTACTATCCGATCCTGCTCCACACTTACCAAACTGGTATCAGAGCTTCCGGTTGTGTTCCAAGCTGTTAGAAAATTCTTAATATGCTCTGCGATCGTAGCATTGTCTGATCTTCCACATCAGAAAAGAATTGTTCTTGAGATTTACTAATTTTGTGCCGTGGTGTGAAAAGTACATGTCTAGGAAAAGTTCTAGCTAAGGAAAGACTTAATACTTAAGCGTGTCCGTTGTGACCCACTTCTCTTTTCTGTGAACTTACCTGGTGTATTGTTCACGACTACATACACTATTCAGTATACGTTTACTGGTGAATAGTGCATCGCCTGGTGGGCCATACAATGAATAGTGTCATGGGTGAATAGTGCAATGGTAGGCCCCACGTGGAATAGTGCAAAATGGTGAATAGTACATTTATTTTGTTACTATCCTTTTTAAATTAAGGATGTCGACGATAAAATTTGAAGTCGTGAAATTTGATCGAAAGATTAATTTCACTTTATAGCAAATTCGGATGCGTGCTGTTCTTGTTCAAAGTGGAGTTCAGAAAGCTTTGAAATGTGTTAAACCAGCTGATATGAAAGATGCAGATTGGGAGGACATCGATGAAAAGGCTCGTTCTGCTATTCAGTTATCTCTCTCTGATGAAGTTTTACGTGAGGTCATTTCTAAAAAGACCACAAAGGCGTTGTGGGAGAAACTGGAATCTCTCTATTTGAAAAAGACCCTCACAAATAAACTTTACAAGAAGCAGTGTCTATATTCACTCCGCATGAGTGAAGGTACATCTTTTGGTTCTCATATTGATGAGTTTGAATATCTCATCATGGATCTGCAAAATCTTAATGTCAAAATTAATGACGAAGATCAGGTGTTGCTGTTGTTGTGCTCGTTACCTTTCTCATATAAACATTTCAGAGAAACTATATTATATAAAAAAGACACAATTTCTCCGAAGGATGTCAAAACTGCTTTGGAGACTAAAGAGAAGATTGACCATGATATCACTGGGCAATCTTCTAATAGTCAGGCACAAGGACTATATGCTAGAGGAAGACCTGAACAAAGGGGAAGATCACAAGATCGAGGCAAAAGCAAGTCAAAACACAGAACAAAATCTAGAGGCAAAGATATCGTATGCTGGTACTGTAAAGAACCAGGTCATGTTCGTAGCAAATGTAACAAGCTGCAAAACAAAGAGAAAATAACGCCACTCCACAAAATGAAGAAATTGCCCAAGCTAGTGTTGCTGAAGAAAGAGAAAATGCTGATGTTCTGTTCATGACAGAAGATCGATTCAATTCCAAGGATGAATGGATTATGGATACTGGTTGCTCCTATTATATGTGTCCAAACCGGGACTGGTTTTCGACATATGAATCTATTGATGGAGGTATTGTTTTGATGGGAAATAATGCCCAATGTAAAACTGTTGGCATAGGAACAATTCATATCCGAATGTACTGCGAACATTGTCTGATGTGAGACATGTTCCAGACCTGAGGAAGAATCTCATCTCTCTTGGCACTCTTGATTTAAATAGGTGCAAGTTTTCAGCTGAAGGTGGAGTATTAAAAGTTAGCAAAGGTGCATTGATAGTGATGAAGGCTAAGAAAACTGGTAGCCTTTATGTACTGCAAGGTTCCACTATAACAGGCTCTACAGCTGTTTCAGAATCATCTATGCCTGATTCAGAAGTTACAAAATTATGGCATATGAGGCTTAGGCACATTAGTGAAAAAGGTCTAACCCTGCTAAGCAAGCGAGGACTTTTGTATGGTTTGTGAGCACTGGGTGTTTGGAAAACAGAAGAGGCTCAACTTTGGTACTGGAATTCATAGAACCAAAAAGATGTTTGATTATATTCACTCTGATCTATGGGGCCCATCGTCAGTTCCATCAAAAGGAGGAGCTCGATATTTATTGACCTTCATTGATGACTTTTCAAGGAAGGTCTGGGTATTTTTCTTTTAAAAAAAATGATGTTCTTGACACTTTCAAAAGGTGGAAAACTCTGATCGAGAAGCAGACAGGAAAGCAAATCAAAAGACTCCGAATTGACAATGGTTTGGAATTCTGCAGTGGAGATTTTAACAGATTTTACGAAGATGAAGGGATCGTTAGACATCGTACAGTAGTCAAAACTCCTCAGCAGAATGGTGTTGTTGAACGCATGAATAGGACTCTTTTGGAAAGGGCCCAGTGTATGCTTTCAAATGCTGGACTGTCCAAAGACTTTTGGGCTGAAGCAATTTCCACAGCTTGTTTCTTGGTAAATCGTTCACCGTCTATAGCAATCGAGTTCAAGACTCCTAAAGAGGTATGGTCTGATAAACCTGCTGATTATTTAAATTTGAGAATATTTGGATGCCCTGCATATATGCATGTTAGTGAAGGGAAATTAGAACCGAGGGCAAAAAAATGTATTTTTCTTGGCTATGCATCTGGGGTGAAAGGATATAGATTGTGGTGTTTAGATCCTAAATCACCTAAATTTGTTATTAGTAGAGATATTACTTTTGATGAATCTGCTCTACTAACGCCGAAAAAGGAGTCTCCAGTTTCTTCTGATACAGATAAGATAAGTGGTGCATCAAAGCAGGTGAAGCTTGAAGTTCTGTGTCCACCATTGATGCTTCAAAATCCTAATATTTTAGAATCTCAATCAGAAGAGGAGATTGATGTTGAAGATGTGCCTCAAGAGGCAAGTCATAACATTGCTGAAAGTAGACCACAAAGAGAAATAAGACCACCACAAAGATACACAGACTTTGTTGCATATGTTTTGACCATTGGAGAAGAGACAGACTCTGTTTGAGAACCTGTCACATATTTTGATGCTATTTCTTCTGTTGATTCTGCAAAATGGTTAATTTCTATGTTGGAAGAAATTGAATCACTTCACAAGAATGACACATGGGTACTTGTGAAACCACCAGCTAAGCAGATGATTGTTAGCTGCAAATGGATCGTCAAAAGGAAAGAAGGAATTCTAGGAGTTGAGGATGCAAGGTATAAAGCACGGTTAGTAGTTAAAGGCTACATTCAGGTACCAGGTGTGAATTTTAATGATATTTTCTCACATGTTGTAAAGCACAGTTCTATTCGTGTCTTACTTGCATTAGTTGTCATGCATGATTTGGAATTGGAGCAATTGGATGTTAAAACAGCATTTTTGCATGGTTTGCCGGAAGAACAAATATATATGCAACAGCCACAGGGTTTTATTGTTGATGGTAAATAAGATCATGTTTGTTTGGTGAAGAAATCATTGTATGGTTTGAAGCAGTCTCCAAGACAGTGGTATAAACGATTTGATTCGTTTATGATTGGTAATTAATACTCAAGGAGCAACTATAATAGTTGTGTTTATTTTTGAAAGATTGATGATGGCTCATGTAACATCCCAAATTTCGAGTAATTAATTGTGAATATGTGGATAAAATATGTATGAGTTGAGGGGTGTAAAACGTAATTAAATGTATATTTATTTTTATGGTTTCTAGGTGGATCAGATGGAACGGTCCAAAACTGATACATGAAGAAAAAGTAGTGAAAAACTGGGGCAGTGTGTACCGCGACCCCTCACCGCGACCACAGGTCGCGATGAGCTGCTCGCGACGAAAAATGGCATTTTTGGGCAGTGAGCAACGCGACCTGGTCACCGCAACCACAGATCGCGATGACTGGCTCGCGATGAAAAAGTGAAATTCTGACAGTGAGCAACGCGACCACCAGCGCGACCAGGGTACCGCGATGGGTGATCGCGATGAAGGTGATGGAGTTGCTCTAGAGAGCAACGCGACCTGGTAGCGCGACCACAGGTCGCGACGACCGAAATTTTATAAAAAAAATAAGTCATCGCAGAACTCACCAGAAAAACAAAAAAGAGAGAAAAGGAAAAGAAGAAGAGAAGAGGAAGAAGAAGAAGAAGAGGAAGAAGAAGAAGAAAAAGAAGAAGAAAGGAAGGAAAAGGAAAAGAGAAAGAGAAAGGAGAGGAAAAAGAAAACCCTAGAAACGCGATTTGTCGAAAGGAAACGGTATCCAGGTTGGTGTACACCCGTTTTCGAATTTTTTTTTTACGAAACGTATTAAGTATTTCTCATTTGAATCTGCGATTTATTTGAAAATTTTCATGTTTATGTGTTTATATTATTTCTTTGGAATGATTTTATTGTTGATCGAATTTCGATTATTATGATTTCATTGAAATGACTTCTTTTCGACTATCGTATGAATATTGTTTAATTTCCATGAAAACCTAGGTTTGTTTGAATAGTAGATTTATTGAGTTGACCGTTGATTTGTAAACTACCGTGAATAGTTGAAAATATTTTATCGAAACGGCCCTAGGATACTTAGACATAGAATGGATATAGGAGGTTGGTATACCAGCTGGATTCTGTTAGCAGTACTGCACCGATGTTGAGATTGATATTGATGATATATCATGTACCTCCTCATGGATTCGTCCAGGGGTAGGGAGACACGTACCTCATCACGGATTCGTTCTGAGGTAGGGAGACACGTACCCTCCTAAGGATTCGTTCTTGGGATGGGGAGATATGTACCTCTCTAGGGTCCGAACCCTCGGTCCTAGAGTAGGGAGATACGTACCACTCTTAGGATTCGTACTAGGGTGGGAGTTATGTTCGACAGACAGTCACTGTGGTCGAACGACCCATATTCCAGTCCTGGTTTATGTTGGGTATTCTAGAGGGCCAGAATGAAAGTGATTTGAATAATATATTTCTAAGTGAAATTCGGAAGTGATTTTTATACGTTTATGATTATAATATAAATGATTTCATACGTCCTGGATTATGAATTGTAATGAGTTATTTATATAGAATTGATTTCATCCGTTTTATTTCTGAAAGTGATTTGCATCGTAATATGTTTATATCTGATTATATTGTGATATTTTGTTTATTATGAAAAGTTATTTATGAGTTTTTATAAATGAGTTTAGTGTACACCCACTAAGCTATATGCTTAGCGCGTTAGTTGTTTTTATAACGCGTAGGTGACAGGGATACCGAAGCAGATAAGGAATAGAGAGGAGGTTCCTGCAGCTTGAAGTTCAGAGTCACTACATTGACTTGGGGTAGTTATATATTTTTGTATATATATTCTGTAGCGTGCATATACAGAAGTCTGTAATTTCGAAGAGTTTATAGTTATATGTTTTGAAAATAATTTTATGATTTCTGTTTTTCATTTTTTTAGAATGTTTGTAAATATTGAATTCTGAATTCTTTTATTTTAAAACTGTGGAAAAGTCGTACTAAACGGCAGAGTGCGCAATTGATTGAAAACGATATTTGAAGTGTTGTGGTGATTTTTGTTCAATTTGAGTTGTGGAAAAACAGGTTTTGGGAAATCCGAAAAACAAAGGGAACTCTGCCGAAATTTTTGTACAAAGTGTATTTTGATGGGCTCACAATGGTTTGAAAATTTAAAAAGTGAATTGAGAAAGTTTTGAAAACCCGGTAGCGCTCCCTGGGTCGATCCAGTCGGGTCGGGTCAGGGGGTGTTACATTTTAAGTGGTATCAGAGCGCGGTTTAGGCGTTTCTGTACCAAAGAATCTGTATATGCATGCATTTTATAAAGATACCCATAGGAATGTGTGACTCTAATCTGCAGACCTCTCTTCTGTCTGATATAGGATAAAAGAAATGGAAGGAAGTGGTGATAGACCTGAGAGTCCCGCCAGCGTGGGTGGGGGAGCATCTAGGGAATCAGTAAGTCCGAGAGTGGCGGACCCTGTACAGCCAGCATTTATGCAGCAGATGGCTGAGTTCTTTCAGAATGTGGCTAGGGCAGCGCTACGAAGATCAGCCATAGAGCGACTGGCTAAACACAGACCTACGGATTTCCATGATAGAAAGAATGAGGATGCATCTGCCGCAGAGTACTGGTTTGAACGGACGAACAGAATATTAGAACAGATGCACTGCACACCTGAAGAGAGATTGGAGTGTGCAGTATCCTTATTGCAGGAGGATGCCTATCAATGGTGGACCTCCATTATACAGACAGTGCGACCAGAAGACAGAACGTGGGATTTCTTTCAGAAGGAGTTCCGAAGAAAATACATTGATCGCATCTATTTGGAAAATCTGAAGAGGGAGTTTATCAACCTGAAGCAAAGGCAGATGACAGTGACAGAATACGAGCGAGAATTTGTCAGGTTGAGTAAATATGCAAAAGATATGGTGGCGACAGAGGAGGATAAATGTAGACGATTTGAAGATGGATTGAACGATTATATCCGCCTACAGGTTGTGTGACATTTCTAATTTTTAGATAATGAACTGTGAATCTATGAATAGCATGTTAATGATTTAAGAAATGTTACAGGTTGTTGCCTTTGAATTTGAAGATTTTACCAGACTCGTCTCGGCAGCTGTGAATGTAGAAAGAATTAAAAAGGAAGAGCAGGCCAGAAGAGATAGAGGTCAGCAAAGAAGAGGGGCGGGGCCATCCAGCTCATATCAGCCCCAGAGTAAGAAATTTAAGGGACTGCAGCCTAGTGGTCCAGTGCAATCACAGAGGCCTATACCCACAGCTAGGCCTGGTCAGTCTGCAACTTCCGTGGCCAGTACCCCTAGGAGTGCCGTTAGGGGACCAGCCCCTGCCTTGTGTGAACATTGTGGAAGAAGACATCCTGGGGAATGCTGGAAGCTTACCGGAGCCTGCTTGCGGTGTGGATCTCATGATCATTTTCTGATAGATTGCCCACAGATTAGAGCTCAGCAGCCAGAGAGACCAGCACCTACTACTTCCAGAGGTAGGAGGCCTAGTCAGGCAGTACCTGAAGGTGGTAGCCACAGAGGAGTGTCAGAGTCAGTGGCAAGACCCGAAAGTCGAGCTCTTGCACGAGTTTATGGTGTTAGAGCTCAGGAAGACAAGGATGCCCCTGACGTGATACCTGGTATTATTTCTATTTTTGATACTACAGCTATTGCATTGATAGATCCAGGTTCCACTCATTCATATATATGTGATGCATTGTTGAGACAAAGAAGTTTGCAAACTGAACCTACTGAATATGATGTGTTAGTTAGTAATCCGATAGGTTAGAGTGTAGTAGTGAACCGTGTGTACAAAAATTGTCCGATTCGGATACAGGAGTGTGACTTCCCAGGAGATTTGATGGAGTCACCATTCCATGAGTTTGATATGATACTAGGCATGGATTGGTTAACTCGGCATAAAGTAGTAATTGACTGTGAACTGAAACGAGCAACCTTCAGGACAGCAGATGGTGCAGAAATCACAATGGTGGGTGAACGTAGGGATTTTCTCTCCACTGTCATTTCAGCCACTGCAACCTGTAAACTGATCAGAAAGGGGTGTGAAGCATATTTGGCACAGGTGGTTGATTCCAGAAAAGTTAATGTCGAAATCCAGAATATACCCACTGTGTGTGAATTTGCAGATGTGTTTCCAGATGAACTTCCTGGTTTGCCACCTCAGAGAGAAGTGGAGTTTGTGATTGATATGGTACCAGGTACGTCTCCAGTATCGATAGCTCCCTATAGAATGGCACCAGCAAAATTGAAAGAACTGAAGATACAGTTACAGAAATTGCTGGATAAGGGCTTCATTAGACCCAGTGTATCCCCTTGGGGAGCTCCAGTGTTGTTTGTGAAAAAGAAAGATGGTTCATTGAGATTGTGTATTGATTACAGGCAGCTGAATAAACTTACTGTCAAGAACAAGTATCCGTTGCCGAGAATCGATGATTTATTTGATCAGCTGAGAGGAGCTTGTGTCTTCTCAAAGATAGATCTGAGATCGGGGTATCATCAGTTGAGGATAAAAGATTCAGATATTCCAAAAACTGCATTCAGAACCAGGTATGGACACTATGAATTTGTAGTGATGCCATTTGGGCTGACTAATGCATCTGCAGCCTTTATGGATCTGATGAACCGAGTATTCCGACCATACTTGGATCAGTTTGTGGTGGTATTTATCGATGATATCCTGGTGTACTCACGGACGGCAAAGGACCATGACAGGCACCTCAGAGTAGTATTGCAGATTCTGAGAGAGAAGCAATTGTATGGTAAACTGAGCAAATGTGAATTCTGGTTGCCTGAGATTGCATTTCTGGGTCACATTGTGTCAGCAGAGGGTATAAAGGCGGATCCGAAAAAGATTGAAGCCATAGTGGAATGGAAGCCTCCCAGAAATGTTACAGAAGTCAGAAGTTTTCTAGGCTTGGCAGGTTATTATCGACGATTTGTGAAAGGATTTTCATCCATAGCAAGTCCGTTGACCAAGCTACTACATAAGAATGTCATATTTGACTGGACTGACAGATGACAGGCAGCTTTTGACAGATTGAAGGCGATGCTAGTTGAGGCTCCAGTTCTGATTCAGCCTGTTTCAGGTAAAGACTTTGTGATCTATAGTGATGCCTCACACCAGGGTTTAGGCTGTGTATTGATGCAGGAAGGCAAGGTGGTTGCATATGCGTCCAGACAGTTGAAAACGCATGAGCAAAACTATCCGATTCATGATCTGGAACTTGCAACCATTGTATTTGCTTTGAAAATCTGGAGGCATTACTTATATGGTGAGAAATGCTACATATACACGGATCACAAGAGTCTGAAATATCTGCCTACCCAGAAAGAGCTTAATCTGAGACAGAGACGGTGGATGGAGTTGATTAAAGATTATGACTGTGTAATTGACTACTATCCAGGAAAGGCGAACGTAGTTGCAGATGCTCTGAGTAGAAAAGCACTGTTTGCTCTGAAGGCTATGAATGTGCAATTGCAGCTGAATTCAGATAAGGCATTGGTGGCTGAATTGATATGCAGACCCAGTCTGATTCAGTAGATTTCAGAAAAACAGAAGCAGGATGCTAGACTTCAGACGATATGTGAACAGATCCCAGAAGGGAAGCATCTGGACTTCTCAATCAGAGCTGATGGTATTGTGTGTTTCAGAGACAGGATTTGTATCACAGATGATGAAGAATTGAGAAAGATGATCCTGACAGAGGCACTGTATAGAAGGAAATGTAGGACTCCAGTATGCTGGACAGAGTTAGAAGATGACAGATTAGTAGGCCCATACTTGATTCGACAAACTGAGGAAAAGGTGAAGATTATCAATGACAGATTGAAAGTTGCTTCTGACCGACAGAAATCATATGCAGATTTGAAAAGGAAAGAGATAGAGTATAAAGTCGGTGAGAAAGTGTTCCTGAAAGTATCTCCGTGGAAGAAAGTGCTCCGATTGGGCAGAAAATGTAAGTTGAGTCCTAGGTTTATTGGCCCATATGAAATCATTGAACGTGTGGGACCCGTAGCCTATAAACTAGCTTTACCTCCAGCATTAGAAAAGATTCATAATGTGTTCCACGTTTCTATGCTGAGGAGATACAGATCTGATCCTTCCCACAGAGTTCAGGCCGAAAATATTGAAATCCGACCAGACCTGACATATGAGGAGGAACCAGTGCAGATTCTTGATCGGGAAATCAAAGAACTAAGAAATAAAAGAGTTCCACTGGTGAAAGTCCTCTAGAGGAATCACAACGTAGAAGAAGCTACCTGGGAGAGCGAGGAAATCATGAGACATTTTTATGGTTTCTAGGTGGATCAGATGGAACGGTCCAAAACTGATACATGAAGAAAAAGGAGTGAAAAACTGGGGCAGTGTGTACCGCGACCACAAGTCGCGATGAGCTGCTCGCGACGAAAAATGGCATTTTCGGGCAGTGAGCAATGCGACCTGGTCACCACGACCACAGATTGCAATGACTGGCTCGCGATGAAAAAGTGAAATTCTGGCAGTGAGCAACGCGACCAGGGTACCGCGATGGGTGATCGCGATGAAAGCGGTGGAGTTGCTCCAGAGAGCAACGCGACCTGGTGGCGCGACCACAGGTCGCGACTATGGTCGCGACGACCGAAATTTTATAAAAAAAATAAGTCATCATATAACTCACCAGAAAAACAGAAAAGAGAGAAAAGGAAGAAGAAGAAGAGAAGAGGAAGAAGAAGAAGATGAAGAAGAAGAAGAAGAAGAAAGGAAGGAAAGGGAAAAGAGAAAGAGAAAGGAGAGGAAAAAGAAAACCCTAGAAACGCGATTTGTCGAAAGGAAACGGTATCCAGATTGGTGTACACCCGTTTTCGAATTTTTTTTTTACGAAACGTATTAAGTATTTCTCGTTTGAATCTGCGATTTATTTGAAAATTTTCATGTTTATGTGTTTATATTATTTCTTTGGAATGATTTTATTGTTGATCGAATTTCGATTATTATGATTTCGTTGAAATGACTTCTTTTCGACTATCGTATGAATATTGTTTAATTTCCATGAAAACCTAGGTTTGTTTGAAAAGTAGATTTATTGAGTTGACCGTTGATTTGTAAACTACCATGAATAGTTGAAAATATTTTATCGAAACGGCCCTAGGATACTTAGACATAAATGGATATAGGAGGTTGGTATACCAGCTGGGTTCTGTTAGCAGTACTGCACCGATGTTGAGATTGATATTGATGATATATCATGTACCTCCTCATGGATTCGTCCAGGGGTAGGGAGACACGTATCTCCTCACGGATTCGTCTTGGGGTAGGGAGACGCGTACCCTCCTAAGGATTCGTTCCTGGGATGAGGAGATATGTACCTCTCTAGGGTTCGAACCCTCGGTCCTAGAGTAGGGAGATACGTACCACTCTTAGGATTCGTCCTAGGGTTGGAGTTATGTTCGACAGACAGTCACTGTGGTCGAACGACCCATATTCCAGTCCTGGTTTATGTTGGGTATTCTAGAGGGCCAGAATGAAAGTGATTTGAATAATATATTTCTAAGTGAAATTCGGAAGTGATTTTTATACGTTTATGATTATAATATAAATGATTTCATACGTCCTGGATTATGAATTGTAATGAGTTATTTATATAGAATTGATTTCATCCGTTTTATTTCTGAAAGTGATTTGCATCGTAATATGTTTATATCTGATTATATTGTGATATTTTGTTTATTATGAAAAGTTATTTATGAGTTTTTATAAATGAGTTTAGTGTACACCCACTAAGCTATATGCTTAGCGCGTTAGTTGTTTTTATAACGCGTAGGTGACAGGGATACCGAAGCAGATAAGGAATAGAGAGGAGGTTCCTGCAGCTTGAAGTTCAGAGTCACTACATTGACTTGGGGTAGTTATATATTTTTGTATATATATTCTGTAGCGTGCATATACAGAAGTCTGTAATTTCGAAGAGTTTATAGTTATATGTTTTGAAAATAATTTTATGATTTCTGTTTTTCATTTTTTTAGAATGTTTGTAAATATTGAATTCTGAATTCTTTTATTTTAAAACTGTGGAAAAGTCGCACTAAACGGCAGAGTGCGCAATTTTGAAAACGATATTTGAAGTGTTGTGGTGATTTTTGTTCAATTTGAGTTGTGGAAAAATAGGTTTTGGGAAATCCGAAAAACAAAGGGAACTCTGCCGAAATTTTTGTACAAAGTGTATTTTGATGGGCTCACAATGGTTTGAAAATTTAAAAAGTGAATTGAGAAAGTTTTGAAAACCCGGTAGCGCTCCCTGGGTCAATCCAGTTGGGTCGGGTCAGGGGGTGTTACAGCTCATTTGTATATTTGCTTCTTTATGTTGATGACATATTGATTGCAGCTGAGAACATGTCAAATATTGATGAGTTAAAGAAGCAGTTGAAAAATGAGTTCGAGATGAAGGATCTTAGTGCTGTGAAAAAGATCCTCGGCATGGAAATAAAAAGAAATCGAAAAGAAGAAAAATTATCCTTGACTCAAAGAAGATATATTGAGAAAGTTTTGGAGAGATTTGGCATGAAAAATTCTAAACCAGTATCTACTCCATTGGCTGCACACTTCAGATTGTCAGCAGCTTTATCACCCAAAACAGATAGCGAAAAGAGGTATATGACTCAAGTTCCCTACTCCAGTGCAATTGGTAGTATTATGTATGCTATGGTCTGTATGCGTCCAGATATTTCACATACAGTTAGTGTTGTTAGTAGATATATGTCTTGTCCTGGGAAAGCACACTGGAATGCAGTGAAATGGATTCTGCGATATCTATGTGGAACTTCAGAAGCATGTCTGGAGTTCAATCGGAGTAGTAGTTCTCTAGTCGGATTTGTCGACTCTGATTATGCAGGTGATCTTGACAAAAGGAGATCACTTACAAGATATGTATTCACTCTCGGTGGAAGTACAGTTAGCTGGAAAGCTTCTTTGCAACCTGTTGTAGTGTTATCAACAACAGAGGCAAAATATATTGCTATTACAGAGGTGATAAAGGAAGCACTCTAGCTTTGAGGATTGTATGAGAAGCTTAGTTCTTGTTCTGGTGCCACTACGATTTTCTGTGATAGTCAAAGTGCAATTCATTTGACTAAAGACCAGATGTTTCATGAAAGAACTAAGCATATTGATGTCAAATTCCATTTTGTTCGAGATATCATTGCCCAAGGAAGAGTTGCCGTGAAGAAGATAAGTACTCATGATAATCCTACAGATATGCTGACGAAATCTCTTCCAAGTGTCAAGTTCAAGTACTGCTTGAATTTGATTGGTATTTCAAACTGTTGAAATACTTTGTCAAGGTGGAGCGATACTGCTATTGATCAAAATTCAATCCAAGGTGGAGATTTGTCAACAAAAGCCTAATTGCTTTTGCACCGAAAAGCAGTCAACAAGTGGCTTGAATTTTTGCTTAAAAAGCATCATGAAATCATGTAGGCGCCGAAAGAATTTTTGGCAGCTTCCTCTCCCATTTGCCTATATATAGGCAAGTTATCAGAAGAATGAAACACAACACACAAAAAAAAAATTGAGAGAGAATAGAGAAAAGAAAGGGAGAGAAAAGAAAGAGAGAATTGGGTTGTTGTGAGAAAATTTTGGGGTGTGAAATATTGTAAGGGGGTTTTGTGAATTATCTTCTTGGGGTATTAGAGTGAGATCTCTAATTGTAAACACTCCATAAAATTTGCTGATATAGTGGAATCGCTCCTATTGGTCCATGGATGTAGGCTTGTATTTTAGTCGAACCATGTAAATTCTTGTATTATTTATTTTCTGCTATTTTAATTTTGTCGTCCATTTTAAATACATGTACTAGTCGATCCTACTATAAGCTTAACAAACTAAAAGTTATCTAGTATGATATTGAGGATATTAATTTATTATTAAATTATAATTTTTATCTTTTACCGTGTTTTAGGTTATATCGTAAATCATAAGTGAAATGAAAAAAATAAAAAATAGAAGTTATCTAGTATGATATTGAGGATATTAATTTATTATTATTATTATATAGTTTTTATCTTTTACTGTACTTTATATCATTACAATTTCACTTTTACAAATTAATGATTTTGTATAGTTAAGAAATTCACTCATTTTGAATTTTTAGCAGTACAAATTTACTAGAAGATCGCATTTTATTTATAAACAATGATCTATATTTAAATAAATAAATATATAGAACTTTCCTAATAGTTGCTTTATCATAAAAAAAATATATGAAACAAAAATAAAAGAATAAATAAAAATAAAGTCGGAAATCAGGAAGACTTTATAAAGGTTGAAAAATAATGTGGAAGAGAAAAACCATCACATGGATCTTCATCTCCGATAAAAAGATGAAGATCCATCGACTCCATCTTCAAGTAAATCCATCTTGGATCCTTTCGATATTAAAGATTCAATTTAGATTTTTACTAGGGAGATTTTATTCTTTATTATTTTTTGAATTTTTTTTTCAAAAGTTTTATGCCATGTGTCATCGTCTTGAATGCCTATGATTTAAGTGACAAAATTAACTCTAGTTCAGTTACTTTGAAGTTTGACTAATTGGTAGATCAATGTGACATTTTTTTTTTGGAAAGTCTAGGAACCATACAAACCTAAAATGAAAATACTAATTAAAAATAATAAATTCTTAAAAGGTTAGGGATCAAAATAAAACTTTTTCTTTTATTAATTCATCATTATATTATATTATTAAATAACCGTGTAATAAACGGAGTCTTTGTATGTGGATGTCCGGCCAATAAACACAGACTATATCATTAAAATGAAAAACTTGTTAAATAATCTATCATCAAAAGCTGTCAGCCTCCCGTTATTGGGAGTAATTGTTCGGACCGTTCTTATATAATTTAATTTTGGTTGGTCCCGGTAGTCCTCTGACCTATAAGTTATCAAATTTAAAAATAAAAAATAAAAGAGCTGGCAGCCTACATGATAGTGCATGTACAATATTTTATGGATCACATTAAGAAAAATTATATCGTCAATCATGTTTAAAATAAAAAACTAAATAAACAAAAGTTATCAAGTATGATATCGGTGATATTAATTTATTATTATTCTATAAATTTTATCTTATACAGTTTTAAGTTATATCGCCAATCATGCTTAAAATTAAAAAATAAATAAATAGAAGTTATTTAGTATGATATCGAGGATATTAATTTATTATTAAATTATAGTTATATCGTGAATTATGTATGGAATAAAAAATATATATATAGAACTTATCTAGGATATTAATTTGTTATTATTTTAGAGTTTTTTATCTTATATAGTGTTATATATCGTTGCAATTTCATTTTTACAAATTAATAATTTTGTATAATTAAGAAGAAATTCATTGATTTTGAATTTGTAGCGGGCACAAATTTATTAGATTATCACATATTATTTATAAATAATTATATATAGAGAGAGAATTTCTTTTTTTTTTTTCAAAGGGATACAAGTACAATATTAATAAATGTTAGAACCTGCTAAGATTAATCATTAAACGCGCAGTCCGTATATCTACTTTAATAACGGGAGATATCTACTCCCACAATAAGCGAGAAAACTACCCATACATACTGGTATGTGCATGGTGTAAATTGAACCCCTTACCACTGAGGTGGAAGGAAAATGTACTAACCACTTTACTATAAATGAATGTACAAGAGAGAGAATTTCTTATATACTTGTTTTATCATAGAGAAATTTATTAAACGAAAATGAAAGAAAAATAAAATCAAATTAAGGCGGAAAACAGGGAGACTCGATAAAGGTTGAAAAGTATTGCGAAAGATTAAAAAACAAAAAAAAAAAAAAAAACCAAACTCGAGGCAGTGAGGCACCACCTCATACATCAATCCGAGACAAAAAGAATGAATAGATAAACACACAAAAATCATTATAGTCCCAATGAAAAAGTAAAAAAAATAATTTGAATAAGTTGATGCTTAACAATTATTTTTCACGTCCATTTATATTAAAATAATTAGTGCAATTCCCTCTCATCTTAGTAGTAAGTTGTTTAATTCCCACCATACACATTTACCAGCATGTGTGGGTAGTATTCTCCCTTTATTGTGGGAATAGATGTTTCCCGTTATGGGAGTAGATATCCGGACCACACATTTAGTGATTAATCTCGGCAGGTCCCAGTAGTTATTAATATTGTAATGGTACCCTTTAAAAAAAAAAAAAAAAAGAAGCTTAACAATTATTTTATTACATTTTTTTGAAACAAGGTGCATAAATTAGGGTATCAATTATTGGAAATTTCAATTCATCAAGTGCGAGGATGAGTATATTTGTATATATAGAAGGTTGGTAAATCCACGGTAGCTTGTAGCTTTGTGCTCATAAATTATGTCAAACTCGAGCAAAGAGAGACCTCATATTCTGGTGATTCCATGGCCAGCTTCCGGGCACATGCTGCCGTTCATTGACCTAACTCACCAGCTAGCAATCCGTGGAATAACCATCACTTTCATGGTCACACCCAAGAACCAATTTTATCTGAACCCACTTGTTTCTCTGCATGACCCAACAACCATCAAAACCCTAGTTCTTCCCTTCCCATCTCACCCCTCCCTCCCCGCTGGCGTAGAGAACATGCAAGATGTCACTCAAGAGCTGGCTTTTCAAATGGTGTCTGCCTTGAGTGAACTTTATGATCCTGTCTTGCAGTGGTTCAACTCTCACCCTTCTCCTCCTGTAGCCATTCTCACTGATCCTATGCTCAGTACTTGGACTCATCCATTGGCTTCAACTCTCGGGATCAAATCCATTGGATTCCTTACATGTAATCACTATGTTGCTGCTGGGGTTTTGGATAATTATCAAGCTATGAAAAAGGAGTTCTTCTTTGGAGAAATGCTCCATAATACCATGGATAATTGGGCACTCGTGATCAACTCCTTCACTGAATTACACGACAAGAGTTTTCATGTTTTTAAAGGGTTCACGGGGCATGATAGGGTTTGGGGTGTGGCGCCTCTGGCCACTGTCAAAGCTGGTGCAGAAAGAGGTGGTCCTACTTCAATACCATCCGATGAGATCATCAAGTGGCTTGATCTCTGCCAGGTGGACAAATCAGTGGTGTACGTGGGATTCGGAAGTGAGATCACGTTGAACAAACAACAAATGGAGGCATTAGGTGATGCATTGGAGAAGAGTGGAGTGAGGTTCATTTGGGCTGTGAAGAAACCAAGTAATTATGGAAGTGGAGATAAGAGTGTTGTACCTAATGGATTCGAAGATCGTGTGGCTGGGAGAGGAATTGTGATCAGAGGTTGGGTTCCACAATCTAGGATTCTCAAGCACAGGGCAGTTGGGTCCTACTTGACTCACTGTGGTTGGGGATCGGTGCTTGAAGGGCTTGTAGGTGGGGTGCTACTTCTTACATGGCCCATGCAAGCTGAACAAATGACTAACAAAAAACTGGTTGTGGATGAACTGGGCGCAGCTATTCCAGTTTGTGAGGGTTTGGATGCAATTCCTGACTCAGAGAAACTTGCTCAAATCTTAAAAGAGTCACTCCATCAGAATCGGCCTGAAAGAATTGCGTGGATGGAGGTCAGTGAGAGAGCTTCAAATGCGGCCAACCAAGGTGGCAGCTCTTACAAGGCTTTGGATGAATTAGCCACTCAAATTTCCAACTTGAATTAGTCACTCCTATTTTCCACATTCTTGTTTCAGTTTATTTCATCTAAATAAAGGAATTTCTTTTATGAGATGGATGGTTTTTTCAAAAAATAAAAGGAATAAAAGGAATAACTAAATAGATTACCGATATTTTTTTTTTTATCTCGCCTGGTTCTTAACTTTTTAAAAATCCATTAATTTAGTTCTCCTATTAGTCAACAGTTTATTATCATTTTGGTTTTTTTAACCGTCGACCACGGTCAATGATTAAATTTGACTAACGGTAGTGAATGATAAAATCGTTTCCGTTTATAAATACACAAACCTCAAGAGTTGACTATTATTTGCCCATTAGATATCATTCACTGCCATTATTTGCCCATTAGAATGTCAATGCCAAAAATTAGTATAGATATCGTCCAGAAACTACATGAATGACCGATATTTTCTTTTTTAGCTGCGTGGTCCTTAACTTTTTAAGAATTAATTAATTTAGTTTTTCTGTCCGTCAACAGTTAATTACCATTTTGATTTTTTTAATCGTCAAACACGGTCAATAATTAAGTTTGACTAATGGTAGTGAATGATAAAATTGTTTTCGTTTGTAAATATACAAACCTCAAGGGTTGACTATTATTTGCCCATGAGAATATATAGAATGTCAATGCCAAAAATTAGTATAGATATATATCTTCCTATCATCTAAATTTTACCTAAATTTTTGAGGATGTTATTAAATGTGAATGTTTAATTATAAGAACAAAGAAAAACATAATATAAAGATTCAAATTAATATTTTTTAAAGAAGATTACATTTATTTAAAAGAGAAGACGTAGAATTCTCCTTAAGTGACGATACTAGTTTTAGATCCTACACCAACAATCACCAATCGGGCCCGGTGGAGTCCTTAACAGGCAATCGCCGTAACCGAAAAGTTTTGCCGCTCCCAACTTTTTGCACATCTCCTGGCATTCACTTTGGCTCTTACATGGCCCCCCCAAGAGTCTGTCTTGCCCCGGAAGAATTTCTTCCACTCTGTCTCCTGCAACTGAATTTATTATACAGTTAACGTATTATAAATTCCATCAACATATTTTTTTTATTATATGCTGATCACTAATTAATTAGACAAACAATGCATGTGTTTTAATTATGGAAAATGGTTTTTGATAACCATCCTCACTCCAAATCGTGATATAAATTAATGAGATTCGTGAACGAGTGATTGTACCTGAAGTGAGAACGATAGACATGCAAAGAAACCCAACAAATAAAAATTGTTTGACAAGAGCTATGTTGATAGTAGCCATTCTCCTTCGATGTTTCTTACAATTTTGTTTGTAAATGATGGTGACTTTTATGCTCAAAGTATATTCTTATTTATACAATATTTCAGTGTTGAATATTTGATTCTTCCAAATCTAAACCTAATAAACATACCTTATATGTTTGATTTTATATTTATGATTACCA
Source organism: Xanthoceras sorbifolium (assembly GCA_003430845.1). Classification (NCBI taxonomy): domain Eukaryota; kingdom Viridiplantae; phylum Streptophyta; class Magnoliopsida; order Sapindales; family Sapindaceae; genus Xanthoceras; species Xanthoceras sorbifolium. The sequence goes on from CM010616.1 coordinate 4,005,098, forward strand.
TATCTATTTGATTTAATTTCCATATTCTATATATTACTATTATACTATGCTAAGGTGATATCTTAACAATAATGCTAGGCATTTCATCTTTTGTACTTGACTTGCATCTCAATTAATTATGTGAGAAATGGTAAATGGATACACATGAATTATAATTTATCCGACTTACGACATGTCATATGAGTCCAACCGATATATTATTGGTTCGGATACAAGTGAGATACAAAAATAGGATGTGTTTTAAATACAAAACCCAAAACTGCAATTTTAAGAAGAGTATAATGCATATAATTCTCTAACATTTCTACAACTGAATTTATTACATATAATTCACTAATTAGACCAACAATATAATGCATGCATTCTAATTATCTAAAACGATTTTAATAATCCTTGGCTCTAAATCCTATTATAAGTGAGATTCATGAAGAAGAGATTGTACCTAAAGCGAGAAGAATATTATTGTTAAATAATGAACAACAATGATAACTATTCTAATTACGAGTCTTTCAAATATTATCAGTTGGTTTGATTTTTTTATTTTTTAAAAGTTTTAATAAATTAATGTATTTATTCAAGGGCAAAATGTACATCCCCTTCTACTGATATTAATAATGGTGGTCAATTGTTAATTAACAGGTTAGATAATATATTTATGTAATTATGAACATTATTTTCATGTTTAGTGCAATTATGCATAGAGTTAGGATAGTCAGTGCAAATTTTCCTTAAGAAAATGAATATATGCTTTTAATTAACTTTTTCGTCTGAACATGATATATATTAGAAAAGAAGAAGAAGAAAACCCTAGATCCAACCGTACAAGCGCAGTATTAAAGATCTCTTCACCCTTTCTTTCCTTTATTTTTTTAATAATTATTAATTTAGATCCTAACTTTTAATGAATTATTAATTTTTTAACGCAGTTTGCTTTATTAGTATTATTAGACCCTAAATTTTTGTAAATCTATCAATTTAGTCCCCTAATCAAAAAATTTACTGTTGACCTATTAATAGGTTTAAAGACAAAAATACCTATGGAATTGTTAAGTTTGACTAATGATTGACTCACAGAATGACCAAATTGATATATTTTCAGAAAGTTTGGGCTCAAAAATACCAATAAAAGAAACTGCATTAAAAAAATTAATGATTCCACAAAATTTAGGAACCAAATTGATAATTGCCCTTATTTTTTAATTTTTAATTTTAGTTTTTATTATTTTGGGTGAAAATTATTTGGTTCTAAGAGCATCTTCAATGCTATTATGCATTTGGAGAAAATTGAGTGCCACATAGGATCTATATTGAAAAAGTTAAGAAAACATTATGTAATGCAATTATCTAACTTTAATATTGATATGATGTGGCAAAAAAAAAGTTAAAGAATATCAAGTAGAGTTTATAATTATAGATATCCTCATTGATATGCTGACTAGAATTTTTAACTTTTTCCACCAATAAAATTTTAGCATTTTGTCAATGCATTTAATTATCATATTGAATGGAGAGAATGTAACAAATGACTTGTGATGATTGGTTTAAAATTACTATTTAGATATTCACATTGGAGAAGTGAATATAGATTTCTATAATTTTTTTGACAAAGTAGATCCATATTATTTAGAAATGCTGATGTGACACTATTTAGGTACTCAAAAATATATATTTGCATTGGAGATGCTCTAAGTTTTTTTTCGAATAATCACTTTTTGATAGATATTTGATATTTTGGCTTATGTGATTCCCAACTTTCCTAAAATCAATTAAATTAGCCATACTGATAGATTTTTAATAGTCAAACCAAAAGAATTTACATAATGACCATTTTACCTTTAAAAAAAATAACTTTTTTATAAATTATAAATAAAATAGGTAAATTATAATGGAGTACCCTGATGTTTGGTCATATTACAATAAAATTATTAATTTAGTCTTAATTGTACATTAGTACCCTACCGTTAGTTGACTCAGTTAAAAATAAAGATTTGGCCAAAAATTTTATCTAAAATGATAAAAATACCCCTGATTAAAAAAATAATATTAATTATTAAAATTAAAAAAATAAAAACAATTAATTTTTCTTTAAATAGATAGATCCATTCAAATCCTTTTTAAAATTTTTTAATTTTTTAATTTTAATAATTAATATTATTTTTTTTAATTTAACCAGGGGTATTTTTATTATTTCAGGTAAAATATTTGGTCAAACCTTTTTTTTTAACTAACTGTAGGGTACCAATGTATAATTAAAGCTAAACTCACAATTTTATTACAATATGACCAAATGTCAGGGTATTCTATTATAATTCACCCTAAAAAAATTGTTTTTTTTTAATCACCATCATTTTTTAAAAAAAAATTATTTAATAATTTAATTTTTTCTTAAAATTATTTATTTATTAAACCTAAATATATTTTTTTTGGATAAAAACTGAAATACCCTTAATACCATTAAAATAGACTAATTGTTAACTAATAAAAGAACTAGATTTTTTTATTTTAGAAAAATTAGAGATGACGAAAGTTAAAAAAAAATCGATCGAAAAATGATAATTCGAAAAAAGTTGAGGAACAAAATGATTTTTGCCTTTTCTTTTAGGAAGGTGAGACTTACCCACCACACCAAAATTAAGAGGGATATACAAACAACTCAACTCAGAGTTGTATTTTTCTTAGGACAATTGTAAAAAATTCTCCGACTTTTGATGAAATGTCAAAACAAACCCTCTAATTTGAAAAATAAATGAAATACCCTCTACTGTTAGTTAAACATTTGTGGATTTTGGTTAAATTTAACGAAATATGGTTATGTTGATTCTTTACTATATAACTGAATAAATACAAATATGGCTAGTTGACTTTTGTTATTTCATTCGACAATTAAAGAAGAACCTATAATTTCAATCAGGATCAATTTAGTCTCTCTAAACTTTTTCCGTTAAGTTGGGTGTCAGTGAATATGGCTATTTTTAATTGGGCGAATTGCACTCAAGTACCCTGACGTTTATCATAATTATACGTTTAATGCCAGTTTTATCATAATTACACTCGAATACCCTACTTTTAGTTGACCACCGTTAAAGTGACGGTTGACCAAACAGATTATGGTAAAATGACGAGACTGCCCCTGCACATGTGTTCTAACATCATAAAATTAAAAAAAATAATTACTAAAAAAAGATAATAATTAAAATCTTTTTTTTTTTGAAAAAAATTAAAAAATCACAGATCTGAAAATGGAAGAAATTTTCAGATCTGGATTCCTTAAAAAAAAAAAAAACAAAAACAAAAACAAAATCAAAAACTCAATTCCCAGATGGAGAAATACTCAGATCTGGAGATGGAAAAAGTTTTCCAGATCAGGATTCCTTAAAAGTTACGAAGGAAAAAACAAAAAAAAATTGAAAACTTAACTTTCTGGGTTCGAGCACGAACCCAGATTGTGCTCGAACCCAGATGGGTTCAGATGGGTTCAGATGGGTTCGAGCACGAACCCAGAGATCTGGGTTCGTGTTCGAACCCAGAAGCGGGTTCGAACACGAACCCAGATCTGGGTTCGTGCTCGAACCCATCTTGTTCGAACACGAACCCTGGTTGTTGAAGCGATCAGTGGCGGGGGCGACGATCCAGCGGCGGGGGAGACGAAGAGCGGCAACGGAGATCTGGAAACCATCAGAATTTTTTTAAAAATATTTTTTTCTCTTCTATCTATTTTTTTAAATTTATTTTTTAATTTTTTTAAAAAATATTTTTAATATATTATTTTATTTAAAAATATGGTTACTTTTTTAAAATTAATTAAAATATGACGTGGCATGTTCTTATTGGTTGGATTATTTTTTAATTTTTTTTAAAAATGAATTTAAACGTAAAAGACCAATTTGTCCCTGAACCGTTTGGTCAGCCGTCGCTTTAACGGTGGTCAACTGAAAGCATTCGAGTGCAATTATGACAAAACTGGCATTAAACGTGTAATTATAATAAACGTCAGGGTACTTGAGTGTAATTCGCCCTTTTTAATTTTTAGATTCAAATGACATTTAGTGAGTCTTTTTTTTTTGTTTTTTGTTTATTAATTTTTAAAGAAGTGTTTGTAATTTTTATAAAGACCTTATTTTAATAAGATTTCAATATTTCTTTTGTAATTTTTAATGAATAATACCAGGGCCGATGCATATTATTATGAGGCCTCGGGCAAAAAAATAAAATTGGGCCCCCTCATTTGAACAGGCTTAAGAGTGATGAGTGAACAGTTTAAAATAAAATTGAACCTCCTAGTTATTTAATGGTATAATGGTCAATTTTAAGTTGAAATTCCATTAGTCTTGGGCCTGTACATAAATTTGGGTTTATAAACTATATGAGCCTCATTTGGGTTTATAAAATTCCATTAGTCTTAGGTCTCATTTAAACAATTTTATTTAACCATAAATTATATGGGCCCGACTATGGTGCCCCTTCTACAAGTGAGGCCCAGGGCGATCGCCCTATTCGCCCTGGGCCTCCGCCGGGCCTGAATAATATAGTCAACCTAGTTGTGAAGTATTATTATAGGGATATAATCATCTGTTATGTGCCAAATTAAACTAGGCCCAAAGGTGCTGAAATGCCCAACAGACCCAAATGAATCAACCAAGCCTGTACGAGTCACGATGATACAATGGATGGGCCCTGATCCAACAGTTGTAAACGGAGGAAGCTTTATGTGAGCAGCCAGCACGAAAACACCTGAAGTAATCAAGTGCCACCCCTCGCCAACAATCTGGTCACAGATCGCACAACGCCCAGCTCGCATAGTCTGGTCACAGATCGCACAACGCCCAGCTCGCATAGCATGCAGCTCGAAGCCCCAATCAAAAAAAGAATCCCAAAGATATAGAGATTCTACTTGGTCAACCAGTAGATTTCCAGTCAATCTCAAACTCCCTAATTTCAGTAATTGTATTTAAGTTAGACTATGATTTTTAGGGATATAATTTAGTCTTTAATTCACATAATTAGATTCCATGTAAAATAGAATGACTTAAATCCCCTCACACTATAAAAAGGACGAATCATCTATGTTAAAGGGGTTACAAAATTTTTCAAAAAAAACAGAGACGTATAAGCGAGCTCCCTACATACCCTCTGCGGGCTCGTCTGAAATAAAAGAACAGTGGAGTAGACATTCTTCATAAGCTGAACCACTTTAAAAATCCTTGTGTTAACTCTCTTTTTATTTATTTTCACCCTTCGAATTACTGTTAATTACTACTAATTTCGTTGACCAAATTTAAACGTCAACATCATCTTTCTCAACAAAAATTAACAGAAATGCAAATGATAACATTTTCAAGAGACTAGTTTAATATCCCTTCCTCTTCCTCTCTCGATTTTTTCTTTTTTACTATTATTACCTCCATTCACGGATCAACAGTTAAGCAGATCATGTCTCTCGATGGAAGTGATAAGAGGGACAACTATAAGAAAATTTTCATAAACTATCTCCAATAAATCAGCTAGTATGTAAACATAAAAAACGACCCAAAAAACATCTTATACACTTCCAACCAATGGAACAATAAAAAACAACCACTTAAATACCGTGTAGGATGCCAACGGAACATGGTCCTAGGTGGTAGTATCTCAGTCCTCGGGAGTTATGCCCATCACATTTAGGTACAAGGAAAGGGGAGATGCAATCAAGTAATGATAAAGAGATACATGTACTCTTTTTTGTCCGATTACCTCACTACCCTGCCTACTTTATGTTGAACCCTATAAATACCTTATTTCACCTTTAAATGAGGAATATCTCTCTTACTTTTTTCGCTTAGTTTTTACATATATTTTTATGATATTGTGATGAAAACCTTGTTAGAAGGTCAACAAGACATAGTATAAGAGATGGAGGTGCTCAACGGCTAGAGAAAGAAATGTGACTAGTAGGTACCGCGACCCCTTATCGCGACCCACCGTCACAACAAGAGTCGCGGCACTCACTGGAGGAGTGTGTAAAATTGAAATAAAAATTCCAATTTGAGACAGAAAGTACCGCAACCATGGCCGCAACTCCCTATCGCGACCTATAGGGATGCTAATTAAACTTATTTTCTACACATTTCCAGTTTTATTCAATTACATTTTTAGGCCTATTAGTTCTATTTTTTAAGGACATTTTAGTCTATTTTCATTATCAAATCAATTATCAGTTCTTATCTGTCTTTTGACTTCTATCAAAGACAAACAACTTTGATTTTTCTTGGGATTCGTATACGAGAATCGTTTGGACTAAAACAAAAGCTAAACAATCCGCATTCTAGAGAGTTAATGTACCATGAGTAAGGTGACCTAACTCAAATATATCGTTTGTGCGTGTGTTGCTTGTTGTGCAAGTTATGATTTGTTATTACATCTAGACCTAGGTCCTCAACATATTCTTACTTTAACTGCTGGTATTTGTGTTCTCCTCCTTGACTAAAGCATCAAAAAGTGGATACCAGCCCACAGACTGGCTTCATCCTAACGTAATGCTATGTCTTGTAAGGATTGACATGATAAAATAAAAAAATATATCGAATCTGCCCGCAGAGTGTGAGGATTTGGAGTGCCCCAGAAACCCAGAAACAAACACTGTTGATATACCAGAATGGAGTGGACTTAGTCATTCCCCCCTTTAACCCATTAATGTTCATTTGACTGCTTTTATTTTCTTTACTCCACAATTTTTAATGTTAACACGAACTATCATGATTGAGCCATACATTACATAAATTGAAGCACATTTCACTCATCTCTTTTCACATTCATAAAAATAATTTCCTATAAAAAAAATAAGTACAAAAACTAATGATGACTTTCTTCAAAAACATTCCTCAAAATTTTCTACATGGCACTTTTTCTTCAAAACTCAATACAATGTCCTTAATAGTACAGAAACTATGTAGACTAATAATTTCAAGTATATAGTATCACTCCCCTCTAATCAAAATTGATAACTTTGCTGCATCAATAAATCTCAGCAGACCTAGTTCACTCAGTAAACAATAAATATATAAATAAAAGAAAACAAACCGTTCCTTGAATAGTGGGGCACCCTATCAGCTCTTTCTGTTTTCCCCAACTTTAACTAGTTAAATTGCTAACTTTCCTGTTTGCTTTTCTCATCCTCATACCCAGATGCCTTCCCACTTCTGCCAATCATAAATGGCTCGGGTGAACTGTCACCATTGATTTCAAGACCATGATATGATCTACCCAAGTAAAACTCTGCTCCAGATTTAGCAGTTCCCTTTATGACAGAATTCAGATTTCCGTCGCACAATTTTAGAGCCTTCTCTGTAGCATTTGCTAAAGCAAGAGCTCCTTCCTTATCTTCCTCCCCATTTACTGTTTCTGCAACAATAAATTTATCAAAAATGCAAATCTTGCCAAATATAAGATGTTTACTGGGTTCTTCTATGTACTTGAAAATCTAATTAACTCCTAGAAAATACAAGCCAAATTAATAGGCTTTTAACCTTCCGCGTCAAGTCTTCAAACCAACCTTCTGATATTCCAGTTTTTCAGAAAGCAGGCAAGATATGCATCATTATAGTTCTCAAAACTTAAAACTTCAAAATAGAATATCAAGTCAATCTTCAAGTATCAAACAGAAAGTGAGTGACATACCTGGCTGGTCAAAATCTTCTACATATCCACCTTTAATGAAGGAAAACCGAGCTTCTTCTGACTGATCCCGTACTTCTGCTGGAAAATAGCTAATCAAATCCCGAAACTCCATCACGTATGCACCAGTCCATTGACTTCCTCTAGGTAAACAAAATAACAAAAAACACAAAACTTTATGCATTCAGGGACGAGAAGGCCAAATCTGAATAATTAATTGCATCTTTGAACACAAATAAATGCCTTATGCCGTTATGCCTCCAGCATCCTTGTATAAGTATCGAGTTCCCCGTTACAAATTTCAGTTCTTTTTCCAAGGCAACTCAATAGCTTAGGATTAAAAATTAGCAAGATTCATTCAGGCAGGAAAACAAAACAGTTTGTCTTATATGACACCGCTGAAGCAACTGGAATGATTTTCCAGAAAGATTTCAATGCAATAGAAAAGAAAATGGGATTTAAAAAAAAAAAAAACAAGAAGCTATTGTTTTCTCAATGCTATTGCACGAAAAGGGAAAAAATGGACTGTTTAAGAAGTTACCTAATGGCACATGACACATAATCAAATAAAAAAAATGGGTACGGTGTTGAGGGAAGATGAATAGTTTATAGAAGTCTTTAGTAGCCTAAACATTCCGTACTATCCCCATTGAGCACAAACCACCTCCTAAAGGTATTTCTAGAAGCTCTGCAGTTGATCTGTAGCTTGGGTGACATCGAGGCTAAGGAATTGTGAAATCTAAAGTAATAACAAGGAATTCAAACTATAGTGAACAACGAAAGTTAACGTAATAACTATAAATAATGAGTGAGAGATTATACAGTACCTGTTGAAAGCCAGCATGGCTTCAAATGGGGTTATAACTGGAGAATAGAACTCTTTGCTATCCAAGAGAGCAGTTTGGGCACAAGAGACATTAATGAAAACATCACACTGCCACAAATGGATAAAAAGTCAAAACAAAACCCAATAACTTCTTTAAAAAGGAGGTATTTAATCATCATCAATGTATTAAATTTACCTCGGGGAAGTTCGCAAGTTTTGCAGGGTTTGGTCTTCCCATAACAAGAGTGTAGGCCTTCTTACCAGCTCTTGTGATAAGTTCTTTCATCTGATGAATCATATTAAGGTAACCGGCTGCATCATGACACATAATCAAAGTTAAATCATTACATAATCAATCTAAGAAAAATTAAGACTTGAATGCAGAAAATGCAGAACTAATATGCAGAGAAATTAGATTAAATGTCCAAAAGTGTCGCATTATGAAGACTGTCTTGCTTTATCAACATGAATAAGCAAACTGATTGAATCTTTGATTCATGTACAAATGGGAACGTATTTAAGGAGTTTGGCATCTCAACCAAGAAACTTAATGACGATTTCTATTTTTTTCCCTACAAAAATAGATTACAAAATCAAAGAGTTCAACATACCTACACCAAGAGTTCCTACCAGAATTCCAATGATGTTTGCATCCTTTGCTTTCTCCACCAGGTAATATCTGCAGTAAATATTAGCATTACAGTTAATCACACAACAAACTGCAGAAGAAGAATGCACACAGGGATGAACACGGACAATATAGCTGTTTTGTTGCATTAAATATGCAGAAAACAAACTTCGTTAACAAAGGAAATAGGGGGAAGTTGACATAGCTGCGAATAATACCTACGCTTAAGAATTCTTAACTGTTGAGATACATCTGTCACCAAGCAATCTTCTGTTGCATCATATCTGACTAGAACCGACACCACAAAAATTAAAACAATACTATAGATTCTAATAATGCATCAAGTGATGATAATTATAGATTTAAAATTTAATTGTTCTCTCATTAGTGTCATTTCTAACCATTTTCTCATACTAACATGATATATGGAGGCCAGACTTATAGAGAAACATTATTGATGCTCCATGATTCAAGACTATAAATTGTAGTCTAGAAAGAAAGTCCAGAGAAATAAAAGTACCATTATCATCCGATCATCAGGATTTAGGGAGAAAGTAACTACAAAGTGCAATGATGTACAAAGTAAACAACCAAACACTTGTTTCCAAGTTAAAGAAGAAAACATGCCATATCCGCTGCATAATAATCAATGGGCTTGAGCATTGTCTTGTATACATATAAAGTTTAATGACACTGAACCAAAGAGAAAAGATCAATACATATATTTCCAACTGCACCACTCTTTAACTGAACATGTATAGACCCACAGGAAAATAAGCTATGAAGCATGAGTGTGTATGTGTGTGTTCTTATATACACATGTTATTTATGTACATAACAAATATATGGAAATATTAGCAATAAATTTCAAGAGAAATATAGCATTTATCTACCTATTTCACATCCATTAAATGTCAATACAACATTTGCAAACGCTGAATTGTCAGAACCAATCCAGAAAAGCAAGTAGTCCTCCATTTTGTGTCCCTCAGAAATATTCCAGTTCAAACCCCCAATTGTATACCTAGTACCTGCTACCTTATCAAAACTCTCATTAGCGGTACAGCCACCAGCTCGTCCATGTATGCTTTTATGATCTTCAGATGGATTTATAACTGTACAAATAACACTAGAAAAATTGATTTCTAAATTGGTTCCAGACACGCAGTAGGTTGAAGCTTCTCCCAGTGCCTCTCTAATATGAGGTATTGCGTATGCGTACTCCAGCCCATAAAGCACCTGCATTTTAGAAAGAATATTAGACCATAGCCTTTACATCACAAGTATGGAGTACCTTGTTCTGGCAATATTAAATCATTAGATTATATTGGGAAAGTTATGCTATATAAAGATGAGCAAATTTGAAGAAATAACAAGTGAACGGTTTATTCATAATATAAACAGTAACATGATACATACTCAACATGAGTTAACATTGATGTGACTGATGGAAATATGATACGAGAGAATTTAATTTCCTGTAATCCTTGTTTATGCACAGCATTTCTATCTACAAATATATGTTGGAACAGAACAAGGGTGTTGAAGTTTAGGGGGCCAAAATATATTTGAGAAACATAATTATAAAAAAATTTTACATATATGATTTTAACTAAAAAAAATAATTTTTATATATAAAATTTTTTTTCTCAAGAACTCTGGGGGCCAGGCTCCCCCAGCCTCTAAAGGGGTCCGCCCTGAATATATGACTATCTCCTGTGTGCTCTGGCAGCTACATGTTCATTAGATGCGCAAAAGATGGGATGGCATAAAGCATCAGAAGAAAAATAAAGATCAACAAAAGCATCAGGGCACATATTGTCATTGTTGTCTTGCTAACATCAGCTGAACTAAAAGAAAGAGAATGAATTTTAATTACAGACATCTGCTTGCCGTGACATAAAAGCTAAAATCAATCTAAAAGTAAAAAAGGCAGAAATTGTAGGATAGAGACATACCAAGATACGCTTGGCACTTGTCAAAGCATGCTTTGATAAATTCTCAACACATTTGGATATACTGATGGAAGCTTTTCCGAAAACAAAGAATGCAGGTAGCTTAGATGTCCTGTGAGCAAAAAAGTGCACCTTTTAAAGTAGAGTTCAACAGTTACAATAGTACAGAAAAAGAAAAATGTTAAACTAATTCAAATTGTCGCTTCAGAAACAATTATACTATTGCTGGAAGACCAGAACTAAAAGTATGCAAACAAAGAAAAATTAAGAAATAAGCTAAGTTACAATCCTTCAAACTAGGTACACCACAAAATTTCACCCTAAACCCTAACTGGTTGCTCAGTCTTGTCGCCTCAAAAATTCACCCGCCTTAAATCATTTCATAGCAGAAGATCAAATTACAATGACAAGAGTCTCAAGTTCATCAATGCTCTAATGACATATTTCCAGAAGGCCTGAACTTTGGTAGCTCTCGTACTTTCCAGCAATCTCAAACTCAAAAGGATTACCAATGAACAAAAGTTTTAGCAAGTTAAATAATTTGAATTTCTAGCAGTCCTCAGGTTTTGGTAATCAGGAAATAGCCATAGTTACCGCCATGAGCCAACCAAACGACTAGAAAAAATTCGGCAACTTAAGGTTCCATTTGTTTTCATACAAATGCACCCAGAACAACTCAACGGCAATAAATAAGAAGTAAAGAAAATTAATATAAACACTCACGGGCTAAGGCACGTGTGTCCGTAATGTATGACACAATCAGCATTAATGCGAGATGCTCCAACCTCATCAACACAACAACTGCCGTAAGTTGTGTCTGCCATTATAAACAATCCAACATCTTTGCTATCACCATTATGTTCACCGTCCGAATCTCTGATTGACCTAAGTTTGGCCCTCAGAGCACGCACTATCCTTGTCGAATCCTTCAATAAATTATCTGGGAACTGACAATTAAAATAAATCATATGAAAATAGCAACCATACGAAACACTTAAACACACAAATATGAGGCAACACCAAAGTACACATAATTTTCAATTTTCCCTTTCTTTTGGTTTGGTTGAAGAGAAATTCAAGCAAACAGAGCATGAAAAGGGAAAATCAACAAAGCTCAAAGACCAGAAATTCCTTCAGTAAGCAGAGAAATAATAATTCAAAAAAGAAAGAGAAACATAATCCTTCAAAATCGTTTCATACAAAATACATATCTCTACTCTTTAACTGTCCAAGATTAAATATTTAAGTCAAAACAATACAAATTTGGTAAATATAATCAAGTTTTTCGTCGTTTTATTCAAAGAACATATAAAGTTGAATTAAAATGAAAAAATAAATGGGTTTTCGTCAGGTTTTAGTAAAAAAGACAAACCTGTAAAGCGGCTCTGGTGAAGTTTTGACTGTGTATGAAATCGGCGGTGCTAGCGATTTCGTAATTTGTTTCCATGTCCATGTTTAATCACTACACCAATCGCTCTGTCTCTCTCAGCAAAATCAAAAGGACCTAAAACCAAAACAACACTTGTGTTCGTTGCATTCTAAAATTCATATAAAACGAAACATTTTTTTTATTATAATATAAATAATAAAAAAAAAACTTTTAACTAAGAAGATTTGCGAATGACCCGACTTTTTGTTGTTAATTTTTTTTAGATTTAACTTTTTTTTTTTAAAATATTTACATCCGATAACTTATATGGCTACGGTCCTTTACTCGCAGACACTTCTCTAATTTAAAAAAAAAATGTAATGAAAATTTTCTTGGTGAACAAAAATTATATCTTTCTTTTTCTAATTGAAAATTTATCAATAAATTAATAAAATGCAGGAAAACCCTTCCACTCAAATGAAATGGAAATTACTTTATGAAATTTGTTTACAATGGTTGATAGTTGATCTAGAACTCTTCTTATATATTTTGTTTCTAAATTTTAACGAATTATGATTTTTTTTAGGGAATTTAGCAAAATTGTCCAAAATCATAAAACAGTTGCAAAAGTACCCAGGCTCCACTAATTTTTGCAACCTCTACCCAAAGACTTTGTTTGGACAAAATTGCCCTTACTTTTATATTTGACCCACTGCACTTTTTGCTTCTTCTTCGCACTGTCTTCTTCTTCTTCTTCATCTTCATCTAAGCAAATTTCTTCACGTCACCCGGTTCTCTCTTCTTCTCTTCTCTTCTTCACATTTTCTTATTTTTCCTCTCTTATCTTCTCCATAAATCTCTTACCCAACCTAAACCAAGAAATTCTCAAGTTATCTCTTGCAAATAAACCATCGATCCATCTCACAAAGTCTTTTTCTCCATCAAAAATTCCAAGATTAGTGTTAAACTTTTTTTTTTTAGTCAATGCACACTTTTATGGGTTTTGAATCAGTTGTAGGCATTTCACATTTGTTAATCCTCCATCAAAAAAATGAAGAACGAATTTTTATAAAATTTTTTTTTCATCATGCCGACCCGATGCTTTTGGCCCGATGAGTTTGGCGGCCCGATGGTTTTTCTTTATGTTTTTTCATCATTTTTGGCCCGATGGTTTTCATCGGGTCGGCCCGATGGCCTTGGCCCGATGGTTTTTCTTTATGTTTTTTCATCGTTTTTGGCCCGATGGTTTTCATCGGGTCGGCCCGATGGCCTTGGCCCGATGGTTTTCATCATGTATTTTCACATGGCGGCCCGATGGTTTTCATCATGCCGACCCGATGCTTTTGGCCCGATGAGTTTGGCGGCCCGATGGTTTTTCTTTATGTTTTTTCATCGTTTTTGGCCCGATGGTTTTCATCGGGTCGGCCCGATGGCCTTGGCCCGATGGTTTTTCTTTATGTTTTTTCATCGTTTTTGGCCCGATGGTTTTCATCGGGTCGGCCCGATGGCCTTGGCCCGATGGTTTTCATCATGTATTTTCACATGGCGGCCCGATGGTTTTCATCATGCCGACCCGATGCTTTTGGCCCGATGAGTTTGGCGGCCCGATGGTTTTTCTTTATGTTTTTTCATCGTTTTTGGCCCGATGGTTTTCATCGGGTCGACCCGATGGCCTTGGCCCGATGGTTTTTCTTTATGTTTTTTCATCGTTTTTGGCCCGATGGTTTTCATCGGGTCGGCCCGATGGCCTTGGCATGATGAAAACCATCGGGCCGCCATGTGAAAATACATGATGAAAACCATCGGGCCAAGGCCATCGGGCCGACCCGATGAAAACCATCGGGCCAAAAACAATGAAAAAACATAAAGAAAAACCATCGGGCCAAGGCCATCGGGCCGACCCGATGAAAACCATCGGGCCAAAAATGATGAAAAAACATAAAGAAAAACCATCGGGCCGCCAAACTCATCGGGCCAAAAGCATCGGGTCGGCATGATGAAAAAAAAAATTTATAAAAATTCGTTCTTCATTTTTTTGATGGAGGATTAACAAATGTGAAATGCCTACAACTGATTCAAAACCCATAAAAGTGTGCATTGACTAAAAAAAAAAGTTTAACACTAATCTTGGAATTTTTGATGGAGAAAAAGACTTTGTGAGATGGATCGATGGTTTATTTGCAAGAGATAACTTGAGAATTTCTTGGTTTAGGTTGGGTAAGAGATTTATGGAGAAGATAAGAGAGGAAAAATAAGAAAATGTGAAGAAGAGAAGAGAAGAAGAGAGAACCGGGTGACGTGAAGAAATTTGCTTAGATGAAGATGAAGAAGAAGAAGAAGACAGTGCGAAGAAGAAGCAAAAAGTGCAGTGGGTCAAATATAAAAGTAAGGGCAATTTTGTCCAAACAAAGTCTTTGGGTAGAGGTTGCAAAAATTAGTGGAGCCTGGGTACTTTTGCAACTGTTTTATGATTTTTGGGCAATTTTGCTAAATTCCCTTTTTTTTAATGCAAGTTGCATTGTTGGTGATCAATTTTTTAACAATCAAACTCACAAGAAAATTTTAAAAAGACAGTTGTACCCTTAATTATATTTAAATGAGTTAAAACTACAATTTTACTTTCAAAGATTTAAAAAATAATATTAAAAACATTTAAGAACATAAATTATTATTTTTTTAATTTTTTTTAAATAATTTTTTTAAAATATTTTTAATATTATCTATATCGTCCATCAAAATTGATGCACAGTGGAGATCCAATTAATTTTTTTAATTTAATTTTTAAAAAATTAATATAAAATGATCATATTACTCTTTTGATTAACAAAAACGGAATATAATCTTTTTAAAAGTTTAAGGGTAAATTGTAGTTTTAACTCATTTAAATAGATTCAAGGGTCAAACTATCTTTTTAATATTTTTTGTAAGTTTGACTATTAAAAAATTGGTCAGAGAGACCAAATTGATACATTTATGAAAATTTAGAGTTCACGGATACCAATAAAGCAAACTGCGTTAAAAAAACTCATAATTCATTAAAATTTAGTTATTAAATTTATAATTGTCTTTCAAAAAAATATATTTTTGTATTTTCCGAAACTTTTGTATTGATTTATATTTTTATTTAAAAAAAATTACTATATAACTCTATTTCATTAATAAATCTGAAATCAATCTTATCTAAATTAATTTTAATTAAAATCAAAATTATTTTCAAGTGACAATATTTAAAATAAAGTCAAAAATTACTAGATAACATAGATAGACATGAACTAAAGGTCCCTTACCTTATTAGTTGGAGAAGCTTCAAACTACTTCAAACTATCAAAGTTCATAAAATCTAAGTAATGTATATATTATTCTCATAATTATCTATAAAAATAAAATTGTGTGAGTAGACTTCTCCCTGTATTGAAATTAGATCTCTCATGTTGTTAGGAGTATACGACTTCCGAAATAGAAGTAAATATTCGGATCGTGCTTGTATAGTTTAATCATGTTATTAATCTTATCTCAAAATTGAATAATGATAAATTATAATATAATACCTGATATTTGGTCATATTGTAATAAAATTGTAATTTTACTTAAACTACAACTAAGTACCTCTATTAATTATTAATTTAACACCTAACGTGTTTTAAATTATCACTTTTTGATATGTTTTTATTTATTTAATTTATATGGTCCCTAATTTTTACTAAATTTAATTTATTTTGTACCTATGACTATAATTTTAATGGTCAAATCTGACATAAATATAAATTGATCATTGTATATTTTTTTAATTAAATTATTAAATGAGAATGACATTTTATCTTTTAACTTTTTAATAACTTTAACTATTTAAATAGTTTAATAAAAAATTAATATATATTATCAAACTTTATTTTTTAAAAAACACTTAAAAAACAATTAAATAATATAATAAATATAATAAAATATATTAAAAATAAAAAAGTAAAAAAAAATCTTAAAAATAATATTATTTATTAAAAATAAAATAAAATTTAAGATTGAATACTTATAAAATTTAAAATTTAATAATTTAATATATATATATATATACACACACAATAAATTTATATATATTATAATTTTTAAATAGATTAAATTATTTAAATATAAAAAATTAGACGGTAAAATTATATTTTTAATTTAATAATTTATAAATCAATTTATATTGTATATAAGGTTTTATTTATAAAAATTAAATTAAATTTTAAAAAGACTAGAGATCATATTAATTAAAAAAGTAAAGCTAGTTTAAAATGTAATATTTTAAAATAATTAGAAATTAAATTAATTATTATTTAATATATTAAGTTATAATGCCTTGAATAATTAACAATTTTGGGTTTGTGAGTTTCTTCTCAAAGTTTCTGGGTCTTTCTTCCTGAGAGTAGAAAATCTAGGGTTAGCTCTGTTTTGGGTTTTATATACGTCTAAGCCAAACTTTGATAAAATTTGTAATATTTTATATACGTATTTGGTGAATTGAATTGGCAGACGCTTGTAATCGCCGTTCTGATAGTGTTTTTGTTTGTGTTAATGTTGGATTAAAATAGAATAGAATGAGTTGCATTGAGGCTATTGCTGGTCTGTGCGGCAATCTCCCAAGCATACCTCTCTCGAAACGCCGCCCTTCTCCGCCGTATCGGACTTCTTTGAAGCCAACAACATACAATTACAATCTATGCGCCTCTCTCTTCAATTGCCAGATCAAACGGCCGCCTGTTTGTTTGATGGGTGGCAAAGACAGGGCTCAAGATGAGGTTTTCTCAATTTCCATCTTTCTTGTTTCATTTTCGTTTTTCTTTGGCTCTGTTGTCGAAGTATTTGCTTTGTTGATGAATGGGTTTCAACTATTATTTCTCGACTCAATTCAATACCCATACATGTTTATATGCTCAATTCAAGTGTTTGTGGGAAAAGAAGAAAACTTCTGTGTCTTGTTTCCTAAAGATATTTAATTTTGAACGAACTTTCTTATTTGTCATCAGGGAGCTGCATGGAAAGCTTTTGGTAAAGCTATGGAAAACTTTAGCAAGGGACAGTCAATAGAGGATGTATTAAGGCAGCAGATGGAAAACAAAGAATATTATGTTGGTGGGAATGGTGGCAAAAATCCTCCTCGTGGTGGTGGTGGTGGCAACGGTGGTGGTAGGGATGGTTCTGGAGGATCTGGGGATGAAGGGGTCATGCATGAAACAATGCAAGTGATATTAGCAACCATTGGCTTTATATTTCTGGTAAAATTATCTCTTTCTTTTTTGTCTCTTTTTCTTTCCTTGCTGTCTCGGACCACCACACATAACGGCAGTAATTAAGTTGATGATGGTCTGGGGATGATGATATGCTTTTTTTATGCTTAAATTGGAAAGGTAAAAAAATGAAGAGAGGGTTGATGATGATGTCCAGATTTCTAAAACTTCTACTGCCGCATGATTGTGAACATATCGGAAACGGAAGAAACACTATACTGTATTGCTAGGATGACATAAAAAAAACAAAGATCTATCTTCCAGAAGTTACCGGATTGCACTATATTATCAACTGATACTTGATCACATTGTACTCAGGATTGTCAGGGTGAAACAAGTATCAACTATATTATGGTTTCCGGCTTTTCTTGTTCGATTATCTATTTGTTATTTTATCTCAATCTAGCAAGCAGTATTGTGTACTAAACTCTAAACATTATCTGTTTCATTTTACTATCGTATGCTGTAGCGTAACAGGTTTTCCTGAGAATTGATGTCTCTCGCCTTTGATGGTTTCATTGCAGTACATTTACATCATTCGTGGAGAGGAACTTACTCGGTTAGGAAAGGACTATATAAGATATCTCTATGGAGGACACAAGAGTATCCGTTTAAAGAATGCAATGTACTCATGGGAAAGGTTCTGGAAGCAGCTCGGTGAGAAGATGGTATATGATAAGAATTGGTTGGAGAAGCTGATTATCAATACCCAAACATGGTACAACAGTCCCGAGAAGTACAGGCATATTTTCAGGTCTCATATGGCATCAAAAAGTGATAATGAATGATCCAATATTTCATATTTCCCTTTCCGGCCTTCAACAATTGTTTTTCCTGATCATCTTGCAAGATTATGCAACTTTGAGGTGAAACTAGCATTATTGCTTTAGATACGGATCAATTTTGATGTCACGACGTTAGTTTAAATACCAATACCAGTTTTGTATAGCCATTGAAACTTTTAATTCTCCTGTAAGTTTTGAGCCTGATTCAATTCATGATTTATCAGAGATATTACTCTATAAAACACGTACCATGGATCGCAAATTGCACATCAGATGACATTTCACTCTTTATATGCAAGTACAAATCCAAGCAAGTCAGTGATGCTTCCATTTGAATTCTTCGACCTGGGAAAATAACCCAACATTTCAAGTTTTGTCCCATTTTAGCGGGAAGTTTACCATTAATATTCGAAGCCAATATAAATTGTCTGAAGTTAATTAGGTCTCAATGTCTACAGGGATGCTAACTGGTGTCTCTTTTGTTCCTCACATGAGATATTCAAGCAAATTTAGAAATTAAGGTTTGAAGCAGGTTATGTGCCTTAGAAGTAATTTTGAATGTATGTCTCTTGAAAAGCTGTTGAAACCTATTTTGAGATCTTGTAATGGTTTATTGGTAATGAAATTGGTTTTGCCACTTTAATAAAATGGTTTCTAAAACAAAACCCTGCAAGGTCAGGGCAGATTCCAGTGAGATTATTGAAATAGACAGACAGAAAACGGGGTCCACCAAATAATTTGATATCAGATTAATGGATTACAAATTTGGGCAAGAAGAAAAGTTGCTTGGAATCTATCAGCTAAATCAAACAGACAACTTCTTGAGCAATTTCACCTCACAAGAGATTATTTCCTAGATTGAACAGAATAAATTAGGGATTTCCTATCCGGGGAGGCAATGCATGCATCAACTTAACCAGCTTTCTACCCAGTAAATTCAAGATGGTAACAGTTCCTTGATTCTGCATGAGACTCCCATCCAGCTTAAACATGGAGAGTCATTCCACAATCACGCCTACAAGCAGACATCGATTTATCCAATCGTTCGTGGTGAGCAAGGTCAAACAAACCAGCTCAACAATTTGTCAATGAGCCAACAAAATTCTTTTATAAACAAAAATCAAATCTAATTCAGGAAGCTCACAATCACAAATCAAATCTATCTCACGACAAGCTAAACATGAAACATCTGCAAATTCTTTCATATCATGTGAGACCTGATCAGATAATGGAAATCACAACTCTGAAATGGGCAGTCAGTCAAAAATCCATATCATCAACCTCTGTAATCGGTCAAAACTGAAAGAAACTATTGATCATATTCTGCTTTTTTTTGGTAAAACAAAAGAGCCAAAGTAACAAAATATTGGAAGAAAATCATTTGCTTTTCCAGTTTATATAGAGGTGTTGGGTTATTCACACCCTCTTTGGCTTCTTTGGACCGGCATCCTTCTTATCTCCCTCTGCAGCCTTTTTCTTGTCCTTTCTCTCCCTCTTCTTTAGAGCAGCCATGTGCGCCTTGAGCAGAGTCGCATAAGAAGCTTGAAAGCGCTGGTGATCCTTCGCCCCAACCTTTTCACAGAACCAAGAGTAGCGGTTAGCTATGAGATCTACATCCACTAGAAAACATTACAAAAAAAAAATAATAAAAGCGGTTAGGCCGTTAGGGGAATATCGTCCAGAAGAGGGCTGAGAAGGAAAGAATGTAAACACATCCCAACATCCTACCTAAGGAACTGATTTTCTATGTAAGCAATTATGAAGCAATTCTCGAATCACATAATAATTACTACAGCTTGATTCATGCATCTTGTAAACTCTGAGATCCTTGTTAATTATAACTTTTTGAAACCATATAATAACACAATGTAGTTCTTGCAAATTTTGGAATTTAGACACTTGACAAAGTTGTTCTCTTCACTGCTGAAGCATTAAAGTGCAACAGGAAAGAGTAGAAACATGCAAAATTGGCAACCTTTCAGACAAGATCAATAAAAGTTCCATTTCAAAATCTCAACACATATTAGCATAGAGAAAAACACTTCAATCCTCCTCAGAAGCTAGTATAATATTAAAGTCACCAAGATTATAAAGATAAATCACCATTTTCAACATCTTATTGTAAAAACCAAAATGTAACTCTTCATAATACTGAAGTTTCCTTAAATATTTCAAATATTCAGTCTGCAAAATCACATATCAACCTGAAATCCTTGTAACAACGTTACCCAAATAGATCACAGCCTAAAATGCTACAAGGCAAAACCCTCAAACCTATTCCTATTTCGTATAAATTACCAATAAGTAGCTTTCTTGAAGGATGAACAAAGTTCAAGGCAAAAAGACACTGAAACAGAGGAAAATAGTTTTAGTTGTACTTGTCTAACAGCTGAAATCAAATTACAACAACAAACTTAGTTCCCCCTACCCTTCCTAGGCCAAATATAGATTCATCATCTACTTCTTAAAGTCCTCATATCACAGTCCCAGAACAAGAACCCACTCTAACGAACCCCTCACCGATTCACGAGAATATATACGGGCTTCAACTTCCAATAATTAAGTGAAGAATGACTAGCAAGTTGCTGATTATGCACAGTTTGTTTCTGATACAAGGCCTTCCAGACTCAAATCACTCAGTCCCACATATCCCATAATATGAGACCAACCCCACATTTTCCTAACAATTACCCACCTTAACACGCAACTTGAAAATTTTCAAAAATACAGCCTATGATCACTCAATCTATCTGGCAAAAAATCACTTATCATCATGCAAAAGACCCAACGTGGGGGTACTTTCCCTTCCAGCTTGGTGAAATTTAAACATGAGATGAAGAAACAAAAAGTCTAACTTACAATCAATTTCATCCAATAAGTTGCATTTGACCATCACATAAAACCAAGTATATCAGCACTCAGACATCATTTCAGCATTCAAAGACAAGACCCATTTTAGCTGAATTCAAATTGCCCATAATATATGCATGAAAGAATTGTCTTAAAAAAAAAGGAGACATACTGTAGTAGAAATCTTCTGTTTGCCATCGGTTGCGCGGATTAAGCATCTATATTCTATGGATTCTCCAGTAGTCATCAATTTATTCCTTTGAACCTTAGACTTCATTGATGCTACAGACAAGAAAGAATTATATCCAAAAATCAACACATATCACATACAATAAACACAAACACCTCAAAATTTCAAGGACCCGAATTGACTGAAATCTATAAAAGCAGAAAAAAAAAAATTGAAGACATAATATAAAGGAAAGTTTGTGTATTTTTACATCGTTTGAAGGTAACCCAAACAGAGCCCTTCTCTCTGTTTTTCTCGAACATGCTTGTCAGTTCATTGAGAAACGGATCTGGTTGCAGAAAACCCTTGAAAATTCAAAGAGAAAAAACAAAACAATCAGCAAAAAATCGCAAAACAGCAAGTAAAATCATACAAAAAATCCCACATTCAAATTCACAGAAAAAGACATAGAAACCCAGTTCAGTTCACTGCAATTATAAATTTCCCAATTCACAGTGAACATAATAATAATAATTGTTTTTTGAATAGAAACGAAAAATAAAAAGAATCCAATACAAGTTTTAAGAATCAGATACTGAAGAAGAGATTGAAACTCAATTTGAGAGTTACCATGCCGAAGTCTGTGATCTCTTCTGCACAGTACGTAGCAGCAACAATGGTGAAATTTGAACGGGTAATTGAAAATATACATTATAATTCTATTTATAATATAGAAACTTCCGCATCAGTCCCTATATTTTTATGAAATGTCTGCCATTTAAATATATTTTCCATATTTACAAATTTTGTCACTCTCTTTTATAAAATTTATTTATTTTCATCTCCCTAACTAGTTAATTACATAAATCTGTCAAAGTAAAAAGGGCGAAATGCAATGAAGTATCCTAACATTTGGCCATATTGTAACGAAATTGTAATTTTAGCCTTAATTACACTTTAGGAGACCACCAACCCCAACTATCCTTTAGCACTTGACCATAATTTATGTGTGAAATGACATAACTATCATAGGTTAAAAAATTAAATCAAATAAAAAATAAAAATTATTTTTTAAAAAAAATGGATCTCCGCCGTCCATCAAGACTAGACTCACGATTTCATTACAATATAACCAAACGTCAATGTACTTTATTAACTTTATTGCAATTCACCCAAGTAAAAATACATTTTATGATATTGGATCAGTAGTATATCCCTCACATTTACACCTTGAGCTTGTAAGTTCAAATCGTGTTCTCCTCTTCTAAATCTTGAATTAATTGTACTAGCTCAAAAAAAAAAAAGCATTTTCACCATTCTTACAATTAAATTAAGAGTAATATTAGACATCTCGTCTTTATATTCCATATTAATCCCAACTTATAATGTGATAATTTGATTCACATGATATTCGATAAATTAATTAAATTATTATTAATATATATTCATTTATCAATTATTACATTATAAATTAAGATCCATATTAGGATATAATATGTAACGTCTAGCATTACTCTTAAGTTAATAAGGCTAGGCATTACTCTCACTTCTTTCGTGTTTTTGTCTGATCTTTATTACCAATACATGGAAAATGTGATAGTAGATTTTTGTGTGTTATCGCATGATTAGATTTTGCAGTGCTATAGGTCTGATTTGGTTCACGTTAGATTATAGATGATCAATTGATCGAAAGTGGCGGTCGTTCTCTCAATGAGGTATAGAAACATCATTATCTTGACCACATGGTTTAGATTTGTTACGGATATCCATTACTATCAATTTGTTCCCTTTACTAAAAAAAAAAATTCTTTTTTAATAAATTTGTTAGAATTTTAGTAATTTATTTTAATAATCAATATTTGAGGAAAAATGATCAATTACATTATTTTAAAAGAATAAAAGTATTTACGTCTTTTTTAAAATTAAAGAAAAAAAAAGTGTATTTGTGTCTTTTCATTTGTATCAAGCTCACCCAATAATGTTATTAACTATGTTAAGGTCCTATTTGACAGAACTTTTAATTTGAATTTTTTAGGAGTTCTTTCGATAAAAGTCATATATTTTGAATTTATTTAAAAAAGTTTTTAAATCTTTAAAGTAGGCTTCCAAAAGTCGTGCCAAATAGACCCTAAGTTTAGGAAGGCTTTTAAATAAATGATAAATTGTAATAAATCTTGATATTCGATCAAAGTGCAACTGGATTATACTTTTACCAAAATACTATATTAATATCATTAATCAACAGTTGCCCGTTAGAGTTAATTGGGCTTTTTATGTTAGAAGGGCATTAAGGTCTTTTTACGTTTTAGAAAACAAACTAAAGCAATAAAAATCTTAACAAAAAATTAAAAAAAAAAAACTCAAGAACATCAGGAATAGAAAAAAATTAGAATTTTTTACATTTTCATATATATATTAGATTTAATAATTAATGTCATTAATATTTGAGAAAAAAATGATCAATTACATTATTTTTAAAGAATAAAAGTATTTATTTTTGTTAAAAAAAAAGAAAGAAAAAAAAAGTTTATTTTGTCTTTTTACTTGTCAAGCGCAATCATCAGCAGCATTAACTAACAAGTCCATTGACTTAGTGGTTGAAGTCCTCGCACTCCCCAAGTCACCAGGTTCAATATTTTATGTGGCCATGTATATATATATTCTCACCATTACCCATAAAAATACAATTATGTGGGTAGACATATCTCCTTATTGGGAGTACACCCCTCCTGTTACTGGGAGTAAACCCCTTCTGTTATTGGGAGTAATTATCCGGACCGTTAGTCCTATAGTTTTCATTTCCCATTGCTGAAAGTAGTTATTCGAATCATACTTGTATGATTTAATTTCAGTGTCCTGGTAGTTCTCTTACCCACAATGTGTTAAATTTTTTTTTTAAAAAAAAAACAGCACCATTAACTATGTTAAGTTCATAGAGGTTTTTATTTAAATGAAAAATTTCAATCAATCCTAATAATATTTGGTCAAATTATAATTAGATCGAACTTTTACTAAAATAATATATTAATACCTTTACTCAAACGAGCTTCTTATGTTAGAAGAACCCTTAAAAAAACTGAAGCAATAAAAAAAAAATCTAAAACAAAAAATTAAAAAACTTAAAAACTCAAGAGCAGCATCAAGAATAAAAATCAAGAACATTAAGAGCTTCATACATGTCTTTCCGAAAATCTAATAAGTTTTCAGCAACAAACTAGTGGAGAATGGA
This sequence comes from Xanthoceras sorbifolium, assembly GCA_003430845.1. Taxonomy (NCBI): domain Eukaryota; kingdom Viridiplantae; phylum Streptophyta; class Magnoliopsida; order Sapindales; family Sapindaceae; genus Xanthoceras; species Xanthoceras sorbifolium. The sequence continues at coordinate 4,029,823 of CM010616.1, forward strand.
TTTAATTAACAAGCAAAACCACCTGCCTGCAATATGAAATTCCTGTTGATTCTAAGAATGGGAACGCAGCAGTTGAAGAAGTACTTCACCATCCCTGATATTCTGTGATTCTCTAATCTTCACATAATCATCGTAAGTAAAAGGTGAATAAAGAGGTAGGTGTTGACAATCCACAAACTCTGCTGGTGCTTTTACAAATCCCTCCTTTGGTCCCAATATAAATGAAGCTATGCACACTCTATTTGCTGCTTCCTTGCATGCTACTCTGTGCTTCACGTTGTACAATCTTCCATTACTCCACGCCTGTACTTATTCAATCACCATATAATTTTTATCAGAATCAGTTATTCTATAGTCAGGACGTACGGTTTTGAAGAAAAGAACTCCTTTTGAGAGCATTTTGAGTAACAAAAAAGTTTTTTGAATTTAAATTGAAAACTGTAGAGTTGTTTTTCGATTTTAGTCACTTTACCATTGCAATATCTCCGAGATTGATAAGGAAGGCGCCTGGCAAGGGGTGGACTGGTACAAATTCACCGGATTTGTCAACAACTTCAAGGCCTCCAACATTTTCATCATCTTGAAGTATGGTCATAAAACTAGCATCTGTGTGCAGTCGAGCCCCAATAGATCCTACACTTTCTGGACTGAAGTGATACTTGATCATCCTACATATACTAGACCATCCCTCGAATTCGATATCGCTTTTGAACCCCATACTTTGAGCCAATTTCTGTGCTAAATCCATGGCCAGGTCATGCACTGCTTTAACATACTTGTCTATAATCTCTTTCTGGAGAGGAGAGGCATCCAACTGATCACAAAAGGTGGTGACACCTTGAGAGGAGGCCATGTCGTATAATCCCAGGGACTCGTAAAGTGGACTAGCACCATAGCTACTTGGTGCTCTGTAGCCGCTGCTAGGGAAAACATCCGTGTTGCGCCGTTTGATGTCGATCGGGAAGTCGAAAAGAGATGTCACCACCTTCTTCATCTCTGACATCAGCGTTGAGGGAACCTTGTGGTTGATGATCCTGAAACATCCCCATTCCTCACTCGCTTCTATGATCCGTTTCCCAATCTGAACTGGAAAATCTTCAAGATCTATTATTGGAATACCTCTCGTCTCCTCCATTTTTGCTTCCTTAAATGAATACATGACTCATGAGACAACTCTATATACCAAAACTAAATGACAGAAAAAAAAAAAAAATGAACATCATCAGATTTTTAATAGAGAAATTCCATGGGATATGTAATATCTAACATTAGCTAAACTAACATTAGCTAAACTAGTTAGGCAGCAGGTTTGCTATCTAGAGGTCACTAGTTCAAATTTTCACATGGCTAGTCCATAAAATTTTTTATTATGAATCCCCTAGTCTTGACATGGATGACTTATCTTTGATCGGACCGTAGAGGTGAATTAATTTGAGATGTACGTAAACTGATACGTAGTACCAGCTGACGGCAATATAAAAAAATTTTTGAATGAGACTCAAACAACATATGAGTTATTGAATAGGACAAACAACCCAACAAATCCGGTTACTATATGATTATTTAATAATATATATTAAAATATAATGAATTAATTAATTCTCCTGCAAAGATCATATAAAAATGAGTTTATTTTATAATTTCTGCTTTTGTCCATAATCTCCTTGTCTTCAAGTGAGAATTGAAAGTTACCCTTGGGCATGAATTCCATTATATAATTTAGATGTAAAGAAAATTAATGTAATTTTATTTAAAATAATATTGTATTATATATGTAATTAGCACTATACACCTTGGTTGGTTATATATTGAAAAATTAGGTTTTTATAATTGAGTTCCGATAATGCAATTTCTAGCAATCTCATTTAAATAGATATATATGAGTTGATTAATGGAATTATACGGAACGTATTAGCAGCATGTAACTCTCTAATATTCTACCTTTTAGTTGAAAGCGTCGTATAACTAGTATGCCTTCTTAAACAATGAAATCAAATCACGACTTTATCAAATTATTTTCATATAGAGATCAAATATTTGTCTTTATTATTATTATTTTTTAATTTTTAAAAAATTAATTTTTTTTCATAGTCATTATTGACGAACGAAAGTGAACCATTAATCAACGGTTTGAATGCATTTTTACTCTTGTTATTATTAAATTAACGAGCCTAGAAGAACAAACAAAAATATAGGAAGATGAACCATTATATTTAATTAAAATCTCTCACCTCTTCCTACAAGAAAAATGTGATTAAAGATTTTTGTGGGTTATTGGTGGTTAGAATGTGGAGTGTTATTGGTCTTTTGGTTGTGTTGGATTATAGTTGATCAATAATAATTAATTAAAATCTCTCACCTCATCCTACATGGAAAATGTAATTTTAGATTTCGGTCAGCTATTGGTGATTAGAATTTGGTGTGTTGTTAGTTGGACTATAGTCGATCAATCGTTGAAAAGTAATTGTCGATCGATCTCTCAATGAGGTGGAGATATGTCACTGATTTGATCTCGACCCCATGATTTGAGATTCGCTATGGATCTCCATTCTGCATTGCTAGTATTTTTTTTTTTGAAGGGGCATTGCTAGTAATTTGTTCCCTTTAATAAACAAATTCTTTTACTGTATTTTGAGAATTTTTTATATTTTTATTTAGTTTTTTTTTTTTTTGAAACAAAACTACTTCAACTAACAAAGAAAACCAACAACACAGCTAGGCTCAACATCAAGCCACAACCGATCCTCAACAGAGAAAAAAGCAAGAGAAGCCAAAGTATGTTTTATATTTTTATTTAGTTTCAGTAACTAATATTATTAATATTTAACGAAATATGATCAATTAGATAATCTTTAAAGAATAAAGTATTTATGTGTTTTCACTTATCAAAGTCACTCAACGTCATTAATTGTGTTAAGTTCGGGAGATGTTTCAAAATAAAATACAAAATCTCAGCCGAGTGATGTAGTAGTCAGAAATAACTTAAAAGGCTTAGATCCCAAAAATAGTCCCAAACGGGCCTAACAATCAATAAAATTTAAAAGACAGGCCTAGCGGTCGACGAGGCTCAAAAGCCATCCTACAAGTGGACTAAGTCAAATGTTGACTGAGTCTAAACATTCAAACGTATAGTCAGTCAACCAACAACTCCAAGATAATATGAATCTCTAATATCTCGGAGCACGACATCCTCGATTACCTCTCTAATGGCTAGCACATACCCCTATAAATACAGCCGTATGGCTTCATAAATGGGGGACAAGCATTTTTATAGAAAAGTCGTCACTCCGCTCTCAAGTAATCAGAATTATGCGCGACTTAATTGCTATCCAGCCACGATTGAGATAGTCAATGCCGAGCCCTCGAACCTACACTCAACGCATGAACAAATATCTTGCACTCGACACATAATAGCATCAGGTGGTAAATTCCTTTACTTTTTTTCTTCTTTCGGATTCACAATCTAATTTGGGCGTCGAAGATTGTTTGGATGGTACCACTCCGTTGTCCCAAAGAGCACGATCTCTTTTACTTTGTTGTGCAGGTTATTGGTCTTACTCCTATCCGACTTAAGATCCTCGGATTTTCAGCGTAGAGTATCTACAAGTGACATTTGGAAAGAGAGGTTCTTGTATTTTGCCTTTCTTTAAAAAAAAAAAAATTAAGGGTGATTTTCATTTTGGTCCCTAACTTTTATAGAATTATCAATTTTTTAAACCAGTTTCGTTTATTAGTATCATTAGACCCTAACTTTCTATAAACGTATCAATTTGGTTCCTCTGACCAAAATTATGTCAGTCAAACTTAACAGAATTGGTAAAAAGACTATTTTGCCCTTGACTTTATTTAAATGGGTTAAAATTACAATTTTAACTTTAAATTTTTAAAAAGATTATTAATAATTAGAAAGGTAATATAGTCATTTCATTTTAATATTTTAAAAATAAAATATTTAAAGTATATTTTTTAATGAATCTCTATTGTTCATCAATCTTGATGGACGGTGAAAATTATATTGAAATTTAAAAAAAAATAAAAGTAAAAATTAAATTTTTTAAAATTTCTTTTAAAAAAAATGAAATTCGAAATGGTGAAGATTCAGATTGGATCTTCACCAAGAAAAGCAAAAAAAAAAAAAAATTCCTTAGGTTAAAGATCTGGGTTCGTCTTCAACGAACCTTGAAAACCTTAAAATGTTTTTTTTTTTTTTTTTTTTTATTGGATCTCCACCAAGAACATCAAGTTTAAAATTTTTTTTTTATGAAGAGCAAAAAAAAAAAAAAGATTTAATTTATAATTTTCAGTTTTAAAAAAAAATTTCAATATAATCTCTACTGTCCATCAAAATTGATGGACGGTGGAGATTTTCATTTATTTTTTAAATTTAATTTTTAATTTATTAAATTTTTAATTTATTAAAATTTTAATTTTGGGTAGGTTAAAAGATAAAAATATCCCTACAACAGTTAAGTTTGACTAACGGTTGACTCACAGAAGGACTAAATTGATACGTTTCCAGAAAGGTAGGGCCCAAAAATATCAATAAATGAAACTGATTTAAAAAATTGATAATTCTTCAAATATTAGGGACTAAAATGAAAATCACCCAAAAATTAAAGGATAAATTGCAATAACAACTTAATTACAGGAAGATACCCTTGAACTATTTGATTACTGTTAAAATTAACCCTGTCTTAATTGTTAAAGGGTAAAACTGTCATTTTTAGCACTTCATGTAAATATATAGGGCTTATTACACTGACACCAATGTGGTTTAACATAATTATACGGATAAATAAGGTTTTAACATATCAACACAAACTTACCCTGATATTTAATTATTGTTACACGAACATTTTTTACAGTTAGTATCAGTTTGTTACCGTCAGTTTGATAGTGCAAAAGTAAGAGTAAAATGATAATCTTATCACCTAAATCTGTATCAGGTACATTTAATATTATTTAAAAAAATAAATAATATAATAATATTTGATATGTTAGTAATGATGAGGTATATTTAATAAATTATTTAATAAATTATATTATTTAATAAAGTAAAAAAAATAATAATATTTTATTTGTTAGTGGGTTGGATTATTTTTTCTCTTTAAACACAGAGTCTCATTTTTTTTTTCTTTCTTCTCTTTTTTCTCTCCAAAAATCTTATCTTTTTCACATTTTTTTTTTCTCACACACATTATACTCTCATGACTTTAAAACTCTATATTTTTTTTTCTTTCTTCTGTTTTTTCCTCTCCGAAAATCTTATCTTCTTCACATTTTTTTTTCTCTATTTCTTCTCTAAAAATCTTTTATTGATTCAATAAGATCTTGAGAAAACGAAGCTTCTGGTATATTTCTTGAGTTCAGAGTTTATTATCTTGACAGAAAAAAGATGAAAACTTTGTTTTTTTTTATAATTATTTTATGAATTTTGCTCAAAGTTGAAAACCTAAGTTCTAGATTCAATCAGATATTGAAATATTATCCAAAAAATTGTGTTTGAAAACCCAGAAAATGATGTTAATCAAACCAGAAAAATCTTTCTTTCAAAGTGGTGTTAGGGGACTGAGAAAATGCAAAAAAATGACAGATGAAAGAATTTAGAATAGAAAAAAATAGAGATTTGATTCTCTAAGAAAAGTTGAAAATCAAATCAAATAATAAAAATAATTTGAAATATTTGGCTTCTGTCTCTAGAAATCTCAAGTTTTCTTCATTATTAGTGTTGATTTTTTAAACTTTTTTAGTAAATTATTTAAATATATTCTCGTAATTTTTAAAATAATCAATAGGCAAAAATGTCAAAATTAATAACCATTATACTTTTAGCAGATAAATAAACTGTCGTGAGTGGCAATCTGACTATAGGGTAATTTTAGTCTTTTATTACTTTTTTACATTGCCAGGCTAACATTAACGGACTGATGATGGGGGCAGGGGATGTGAGCGTATCATCAACTAAACATAAGGGTAAGTGTGTGTGTATATATATATATTATATAAAGAGATAATAAAAAAATTTAAAACAATTGCTGGATCGCACCAGATCTGTTCGATATTCTTAAAGGAGATCAATCAAATCCCTTTCAAACCAGATCGATTCATTATCATCGAAAAGAAACCAGATTGGTTTGATTTTGGTTGGGTTGGAAGAAATTTTGGTTGCACTTGAAGAAGAAGTTTTAGTATGCAATTATTAAAGTCCTATAAAATACATTCAATCCTCATAAAAGGATGTAACTTTTCATGGTAGATAGATCTTGATCAATTTAGAAAGAAGAAGATAGCAGATCATCCGAGGAAACAATCGACCACTTGAAGCGGATAACAAACAACAAACCAGTGGACAAATGAAATTATTTTAACTAACAAGCAAAAACCACCTGCCTGCAATGTTGAATGTAGATTCAAGAATGAGAAGGCAGTAGTTGAAGAAGTACTTCACCATCCCTGATACTTTTTGATTGTCGAGTATTCACATAATCATCGTAAGTAAAAGGTGAATAAAGAGGTGGGTGTTGAGAATCCACAAACTCTGCTGGTGCTTTCACAAATCCATCCTTTGGTCCCAATATAAATGAAGCTATGGACACTCGAGTTGCTGCTTGCTTGCATGCTACTCTGTGCTTCACATTGTACAACCTTCCATTACTCCACGCCTATACTCATTCAATCACCATGTAAATTTTTTTTCACATTAAAAGAGAAATTTTCAAAACTGTAGAGTTGTTTTTTTCGATTTTAATCAATTCTCAGACAGAGAAAAAAGAAGCTTATACCATAGCAATATCTCCGAGATTGACAAGGAAGGCGCCTGGCAAGGGGTCGACAGGTACAGATTCACCGGATTTGTCAAGGATTTCAAGGCCTCCAACATATTCATCATCTTGAAGTATGGTCATAAAACCAGAATCTGTGTGTAGTGGTGCCCCAATAGAGCCTACACTTTCTGGACTGAAGTGGTACTTCATCAACCTACATATGCTATGCCATCCCTGGAATTCGATACAGCCTTTGAATCCCATAGTTTGAGCCAACTTGTGTGCTAAATCCATGGCCAGTTCATGCACTGCTTTAACATACTTGTCTATGATTTCTCTCTGGTGAGGAGAGGCATCCAACTGAGCACAAAAGGTAGTGACACCTTGAGAGGAGGCCATGTCGTACATTCCCATGGACTCGTAAAGTGAATTATCAACATAGGAAGATGGTGCCCTGTAGCCGCTGTTAGGAAACACATCCGTGTTGCGCCGTTTGATGTCCATCGGGAGATCGAAAAGAGATGTCACCACCTTCTTCATCTCTGACATCAGTGTTGAGGGAATCTTGTGGTTGATGACCCTGAAACATCCCCATTCCTCGCTAGCTTCTACCATCAGTTTCCCAATCTGAACTGGAAAATCTTCAAGATCTATTATTGGAATACCTCTCCTCCCCTCCATTTTTGCTTACCGAAAAAGCTAAATGACAGCTTTTCGACTGAGCAGCAGGGAGTGGTTCACTGTGGACTGTGGAGTTGGGTGTGGGGATACAACTTTTCTTTTTCAAAATTTTATATAGAAGGATAAGAATGTATGAGGATCTAAAGAAAACGTGTTTTTGGATCGATAGTGTCTTTTTCTTGGGTGACAGATGTACGTATATATAAAGATATGCAACTCGTTGGTTGCGTTTCATTTATTTACACATGTGTACCTCAATTTGCATTATTGATTGATTTTTCTGTATTATTTGTAGTAAACTGTAGAGGTAACCCCATCAAAATCTCCATAATTTAAAGCTAGAGCTTCTAGACTTTAAATTATTTTAATCTACCAACTAAATCTTTTATATACTTTTAATTTAATAATTTTTCAAGTTGGACCTGGTGTGGATCGAGATCGAGATCGGCTTGGACCAGATGTGAATCGAGGTCGAAATCGGCTTGGAGAGAGACCCTGGTGCACGGCGACGGTGTCATTGCCGGAGGGAGAATCTAACGGTTCAGGTGCCGAATTTAAACAATAAATTCGATGGTCACCGAGAAGTCATGTGGAGTATACACTTTGCTTTGATTCTTTGTTGCCTTTGGACAGCAATCAAATTATTATCATTCAACAAGTAAAAAAAAGTGAGAGACAAGCAACAATGATTTTAATGTGGTGGGTCCAAGTCTGCTTGAGAGATACATCGGTTGAGATTTTTCATGATTTTGGACTCAGCACTGTAACGCAAATGTTGTGTATGTGTTCTCTTAATTTAGCTCAATAAAGCTTGGCTTCTCACATGAAATGAAGAAGACGATCTGAATCGGAGAAGATGTTGAGTTCTTCTTCGGGTCTCGTTTCAAAGCCTTTTTCGCTTTCTTCAAACATAAACTACACAAAGATAAAAAAATATAAGAACAGCTATCAATTTAGTCCTTAAATTTTAATGAATTATAAATTATTTAATGCAATTTATCTTACAATTTAGTCCCTAAATTTTAAAGATAAAGAGGGACAGAGAGAGGGAGAGAGAGAGGCTAATGAAGTAATTACAATGAACATATACCTTCCACGACAAATAGGGCCTTAGGGAGGAAACAAAGGTAAAATGGTTAGTCTTAGCACCTAGCAAGGGTTGTTAGGATAGTTAGTTGAGGCGCGCAACAAACTTTCCAGCCCCAAATTAGTTATTGAACATGTATATAAACTGATCTCTTGTAATCTATTGTTTACATTCAGAAATAAAATCAGAAAATTCAGACAATAAAATGAAATTACAAAGAGAGTATATCTTTCTCTTATCTATTTGTTTGCCGAGAAAATATTCTCTCGCCATGGTTTCTTTCTTCTCCTTTGTCCTTCTCTTCTCCTTCATGTGTGCTTCTCATCTGTAGCCCTAGCTTCTCACCTGAGTGTGGATGTTCTCGAGAGATCTTTGATTACTGTTAGAAGAGAAAGAAGAAAATATCAGATGTGTTGATCAAGAGAGAGAGTTACTCCGTGTAGCCAAGGTTAAGAAAAAATCAAACTGTGGTTAGTGCAAAACGACACAGTTTCAATAGACAGCAATCAAATTATTATCATTCAACAAAGGAAAAAAAAAAGTTGAGGGACAAGCAACAATGATTTTAATGTGGTGGGTCCAAGTCTGCTTGAGAGATCCATCGGTTGAGATTCTTCATCATTTTGGACTCAATACTGTAACGCAAATGTTGTGTATGTGTTCTCTTACAAATATGCTCTGTTATTTAGCTCAATAAAGCTTGGTTTCTCACATGAAATGAAGAAGACGATCTGAATCGGAGAAGATGTTGAGTTCTTCTTCGGGTCTCGTTTCGAAGCCTTTTTCGCTTTGTTCGAGCATAAACTACCCGAAGGTAAAAAATATAAGAACAATTATTAATTTAGTGCCTAAGTTTTAACGAATTATGAATTGTTTAATGCAATTTGCTTTATTGGTATCCATGAATCCTAAGTTTTCATAAATGTGTCAATTTGATCCTTATGTGAGTCAACCGTTAGTCAAACTTAATAGTTTAGGGATATTTTTATCTTTAAATTTATCCCTAGTTAAATTTAAATAAATTAAATTAAAAAAATTAAAAATTAAAAAAAATTAAATGGATATCCACCTTCCATCAAGATTGATGAACGGTAGAGATCATATTGGAATTTTTTTAAAAAAGAATATATTGTGAATGGGAAATTAAAAAAATATATATTTTTAATGGAGATCCAGATTGAATCTCCACCGTCCATCAAGATGAGAGAGAGAGAGATCCAAAGTGGATCTCCACCATCCATCAAGATGAGGGAGGGAGAGAGAGAGGGAGAGAGAGAGGGAGAGAGAGCGAGAGGGAGAGAGAGCGAGAGAGAGAGGGAGGGAGAGGTAGAAAGGGAGGGAGAGAGAGAGATATATAAAGAGGGAGAGAGAGAGGGAGCGAGAGGGAGAGAGAGAGAGATATATATAAAGAGGGACAGAGAGAGGGACAGATAGAAAGAGAGGGAGAGAGAAAGGCTAATGAAATAATTACAATGAACATAAACCTTCCATGACAAATAAGGCCTTAGGGAGGAAACGAAGGTAAAGCATGGGATGATGGTTTTTCTATCACTATCCAATAGGGTTGGCATCGGTTCGGTTCGAATTAAATCCGCAATTTTGAACCGGGATCGGAGGTCCCGATTCTGGTCCTGATTCCAAACCAGTTGACCAAATCGAGACCTCTGGTCCAGTTTTGATTTTCAAAAAAAAAAAAAAAACCGAAACTGCTGCAAGGAACCGATAGTTTACGAAATCGACGGTTCCACTAGGTTCCCTGATTCCTTTTTTATTAAAAAAAAATGTTGTTGGCCCAACACCTAGTTGGGCCAACGACCATATGGCAGTGGCAGACTGCCACTGCCATAGCCCATAAGCAGGTCGCACAGCTACTTGTTCTGTAAAATTACCATAAGGGGCCTTACAAAATTACAGCAAGACCCCCTAAATTTCTTAAAATTTATTTTTAGTTCCTATCCAAAAAACTATATAAACTCCTCCCCTCTTCATTTTTCTTGACACCACAATTCTCATTTCTCAATCTCTTTCTCTCTCAACAATTCTCTCTCTTTCTCTCTATTCGTTCAATACTTCAATTTCAATTATTTATTAAAATTGTAATGGCATCAAGTTCCAAAAGGTCTGTTTTCAGAAGATCCGTTTCCAGCAATGACAATGAGTCAGTGCCGACCTGCCGGTTCAAGAAGAGCTGGGTCACCGAGATTTGCATTTCAACGAAGCAAATTTTGGTGATGACCTACAACAGAGAGAATTTGAGGAGAAAATATTTAGTAATCAAACTCCTCCTAATTTTACTCCTAAAGATTCTCAACCCGGTTCCTCTCCTCAATTTCCCCAAAACCTAGCTAGCGAAACCATACAAATGCCGCCGCCGGATTTGAACAAGTACAAATCTGAAATTTTTAAAGTTCACATGAGGAGAGTGCAGAAGGAACCGGGGAATATGGTGGTGACTTGCAACTATTATTTCAAGGAATTTAAGTGGAACAAATCCAGAGGATACGAGACGTACTGGAAACACATCAACAACAATCATTCAGTCAAAGCACACCGAGCACGCGGACAACAACAAATTGCTAGGTACACATATCCTAACTATCCATTATTTAGATATAGTGATGAAAATAATATGGAAAAGTTAGCAAGAATGGTAGCGACCGAATATCTACATTTTAGTTTTAGTAAAAAAACTAGATTTCTAAAATATTGTCATAAAGCCTTAAATCCCGCTGCATGTAGGGTACCTATGATCACTTTGAAACATACTATGTGTGAAATTTAAAAAAAAGAAAAAAAAATCATTAGTTAAATATTTTAAAAATTATATGGATCGTGTATCTGTTTGTACTGATATCTGGAGTGATCATTAGCAAAAATATTTATATTTATGACTCACTTGCCACTATATTGATGAAGCATGGGAGTTGCAAAAAAGAATTCTTGCATTTAGAGTTTTTGATGACTCCCATACTACTGATAATATATATAAATTGATGAAAATTATTTTTGAAGAATATTCTATTGAAAATAATTAGTTTTGATAACGCAGCAAACAATACTGTCGCCGTTCTACAATAATTTTTCAATTGTATAACCTCTATTTTGGCGGCAAATTTTTTCATTAAAGATGTGTTTTCTATGTTTTAAATATATATGTACAAAATGGTTTGCAAACAATACAAGAATTTATTACACCAATTAGGGATACTTTCTATTATTTGTGAAAACATCCTAGCGCCATGAAATAATGGGCTAGGTATTACAAATCTTGTAGGAAGCATCCAATTAGGTTTTTTTGTGATGTTCCAATTCGTTGGAACTCCACGTATAAATTGCTTTGTGAAAGTTATGAATATAGAGAATTATTAATTCGTTTTATGCAATATAATATTAGTAGCATTAATTTGTATACTTACTATTGGAATGTTTGTACAAACATTTATATGTTATTAACGCTATATATATATATATATATATATATATATATATTTGCTAGATATACGGACTCTGTACTACTTGTTGAGCATCACTTAGTATACACATAATGTAACATCCCTAATTTTGAATCATTAATTTTAAGTATATGAATATAAAAATTTATGATTAGAGGGGTGTAAAACGTAATTCAATATATGTATATTTTTATGGTTTTCAGATGGATCAGATAGAGCGGTCCAGAAAGATTACATAAAGTGAAGGAAAAAGTGGACAGTGAGTACCGCGATCAGTCACCGCGACCAGAGATCGCGATGAGCTGCTCGCGGTGAAAAATGAAATTTTTGACAGTGAGCATCGCGACCACAGATCGCGCCTGACTAGCTCGCGGTGAAAATGTCAAATTCTGGCAGTGAGCAACGCGACCACCAGCACAACCATGATACCGCGAGGGGTACTCGCGATGAAAGCTGTGGAATTTCTGCAGTGAGTACCACGACCAGGTGGCGCGACCACAGGTCGCAATGACCGAATTTGTATAAAAAAAGAAAGCTTCTCGAGGAAGCCAAACAGAAAAGAAGAAGAAGAAAACGGGAAAGGCAGAAAGAGAGAAAGAAAAGAAAGGAAAAAGAAAAGAAAGAAAGAGAGAGAAAGGAAGCGAGAGAGAAGAAGAAGAAGAAGAAAAGAAGAAGAAGAAGAGAAGAGAAGGAAGAAGAGAAGAAAAAGGAAAGGAAGGAAAGAGAAAGAAAGGAGAAAGGAAAGAGAAAAAGGGAAAACCCAGAAGAAAAATGTGTAAAAACGGTATTCAGGTTGGTATACACTCGTTTTCGAAATCTTTACAAAAGTATTAAGTATTTTTCGTCTGAATCTGAGATTTATTTGAATAACTTAGTAATTATGTGTTTATATTGTTTTCATTTAATCGTATTTCGATTATTATAATTTCGTTGAAATTAATTGTTTCAGAATATTGTATGAATAAATTGTTTACTTTCCATAATATCGTTTGAAAATGTTGAGATGAACAGCGATTTGTAAATTACAGTTATTATTTGAAATTATTGTATTGAAACGGCCCTAGAATAAAAAAACATAAAAATGAATATCAGAGGTTGGTATACCAGCTGGGTTCATTTAGCAGTACTGCACCGACAGTGTTATTGATATTGATGAGATATTATGTACCTACTCATGGATTCGTCCAGGGGTAGGGAGACACGTACCTCTTTACGAATTCGTCCTGGAGTAGGGAGACACATACCTTCCTAAGGATTCGTCCTGGGATAGGGAGCTATGTACCTCTCTAGGGTCCGAACCCTCGGTCCTAGAGTAGGGAAGATACATACCACCCTTAGGATTCGTCCTAGGGTGGGAGTTATATTTGACAGACAGCCACTGTGGTCGAACGACCCATATTCCAGTCCTAGATTATGTTGAGTATTCCAGAGTGCCAGATTTGAAGTGAATTGAATGATATGTTTATAAATGAATTTAGAAATTTATTTTATACTGTTTATTTCAGTATTGAAGTTAAAATGATTGTAAAAGAAATTGAGAATATACTTTAGTACGAATTATTAAATAGATTTAGTTGTTTTTATTAAACTAATTTCATATGATTTAAATTAGTGACTGAGTTGAATATTGTAATGTTTTATTTACGTTCGCATTGTGTTATTTATAATATGAAAATTATGTTATGCTTTTGATAAATGAGTTTAGTGTACACCCACTAAGCTATATGCTTAGCGCGTCGGTTTTTATCGCGCGTAGGTCACAGGGATACCGAGGCAGAGAAAGAGTAGAGATGAGGTACATGCAGATTGAAGAGTTCATAGTCACCACATTTATTGGGTAGTTATATAGTTTTGTATGTTATATTCAGTAAGCATGCATATACAGAAGTCTGTAAATTCGATGAGTACATATATTTTGTAAATAATTTTATGATTTCTATTATCATTTTTAAAGGTTTGTAACTATTGAATTATGAATTATTTTATTTTAAACCTGTTGAAAAGTCGCACTAAACGGCAGAGTGCGCATTTGATTGAAAGGAGATTAGAAGTGTTGTTGTGGATTATATTTGATTTGAGTTTGATTTGAAACAGGTTTTGGGAAATCAGAAAAACAGAGGAAACTCTGTCAAAATTTTTGAAAATAAAGTTTGATGGGCTCACTAGAAAACATTTTTAAATTACAAATTGATATGATTTTCAATGGTTTGAAATGTATAAAGTGAATTTAGAAAGTTTTGAAAACCCGGTAACGCTCCCTGGAATCGATTCAGTCGGGTCGGGTTAGGGGGTGTTACATATAACATTTTTTTTTCTCAAACAGTGCGAATAGGTTTTTGTTAGCTATTGCAAAAGCAAACAGTACCAATATATCCTGCCAACATTACAAAGGCAAAAGCAGATAGTGGAAACACTTTTTCTCTGCAATTTGAAAAGCAAACAGTGCAATCTGAAATAGTAAAATCAGTTTATGCAGTTCCTATTTTTTTATGGGCGAATTGCACTCAAGTACCCTGACTTATAACGTAATTGCACGTTTAATGCCAGTTTTGTCTATAATTGCACTCGAGTACCCTGTAATCCGTTGACCGCCGTTAGAGTAACGGTTGACCAAACGGATTCAGGGACAAAATGGTCTTTTATGTTTAAATTCATTTTTAAAAAATTTAAAAAATCATCCAACCAATAAGAACATGCCACGTCATATTAAAAATATTTTAAAAAAAAAATTAAAAAAACAGGTGGAAGAGATCTGAGATCTCTTCCACCACATGAACAAAAAAAATAAAAATTTAAAAAAATTCTGATCACGAACCCAGATCTGGATTTGCGATCGAACCCAGCTGGGTTCGAGCTGGGTTCGCACGCAAACCCAGCTGGGTTCGATCGCAAACCCAGTTCATCTGGGTTCGATTGCGAACCCAGTTCATTTGGGTTCGAAGATCATCTGACTTTTTATTTTTTTTTCTTTTGGCAGTCTCGTCATTTTGTCTGAATCCGTTTGGTCAACCGTTACTTTAACGGTAGTCAATGGATTATAAGGTATTATAGTGTAATTATGGTAAAATTGACATTAAATGTGTAATTATAATAAATATTAGGGTGCTTGAATGAAATTCACCCTTTTTTTTATTTTCTGTGTCAACACTACTGTGCAATTTTTGTTCTACTATTTTATTGTTTGCGCAAACCGTAAATAGCAGTGTTTTACTTTATTATTTTTTATCAGCGCAAACAGCGACACCAAGTGCAGTTTCTGTATTGTTTTTTCCAATTTCTGCTTTCATTTTGTTTTCTCCGATTCCGAGAAATATTTGTGTGATGTTAGTATTTCAATTTTTTCTTCGTTATAGAGAATTTTGAGATAGATGTAATTTTAGGACTATTTTATTTTGAAATGACAGAACTATATACTGTTTATATAAAATTTGGATAGAACCACTGAAACGTTTTAGAGAGAACGATCTAGTCCGCAACTTAATCCAAATTTAATATTTATTTATTTTAATTTGTAGCTGCATTTATTTTGCATTTTGCATTTTGCATTATGCAGCAACATGTGGCAAGTAAAGGATATTATAATGGCTGAAAATTAATAAAACTTGTCTTGATCGTGATGTTTCGTGTATTTGTGATTGTGTGGTAATAATAATACCAATCTTTTGGCTGAAATAAATAATAAGGGCAAGACCAATGTATCACATCAAATATTTTACTATTTTAGGTGTTAAAAAGATATCTTTATAGAATATACTTATACTAAATTTTTTTCCACTCCAATGTTATTAACACCAAATTGGTGTAAAGAGTATCTTTAAAGAATATTCTTTATATAATATTGTTAATTTTTATTTGATAACTTATATAAAATTAATTAATTTATTTGATATACTTAAATAATTAATCATATAATATTAAAAAATAATTATTTCATAGTTATTATAAATTTAATTTTAAATAAAAAATTTAGAAATGAGATAAAAAATGAATTAAATAAATTAAATATATAATATTGACTTCATTTTGAAGATCTCGACGAGATCTTTCTAATGATATATTTTTTATAATATTTTAATTTATAAATTTTATTATTTATCAAAATTTATAAATATATTAAATTTATAAAAGGATATAAAAAGAATAAAATTTATTTAAAATAACTAAAAATGAGTAAAATAGAAAATTTATAAAAGTTAAAAAAAATTGGTGTGGTGAATAGTACCACACCAAATTTGATATGAAATTTGGTGTGGTACTATTTACCACACTAAATTTTTTTTTTTTGGAAAGTGGAATTTGGTGCTCCATTGGAGCATTTTACACCAAAATGGTACTACATTGGCCTTGCTCTAAAGCCCGTCTTGATGCGATTATGATGTAATTGTTGTTTGATTATTTGGTTTATGTATCGAGTGTTTTGTAAAATAAATAAAAAGTAAGCTTCTTCTTTATATGTATGTTATTTTGTTTTGAGAGTAAAGTCAGATTCTTTAACATTTTATCTGTCAGTTATGATAAAAAATGATTATAATTGGTATTTTGGAATCTGATAAATTTATTTTTTAATATTACTTTTTATAAAAACAAACAATCAAACAATATTTGAATACAACTCTAAACTCTTTATTCAAATATGAATTGTTGCCAGTTTTCGAATAAATGTTGGACGCAAGATGTGAGTGACATGAAGCACACATACAAAATCTAAGCAGATTGAAGAAGAAATGTTAGAAATATTATATTGGCTCAATCAACAATAGAGTTAGAAATGATTGCACTAACATTTGCTAGTGAAAAAGCAGGTTAGTTAAGAAATTTTTTATGTGAAATCCTTTTATAGAAAAGATCGATTCCAGTTATCTTGATCTATTGCGATAATACCGCGGCTATTGCAAAGATTCAGAACTATTATTACAACAGAAAAAGTCGACAAATCACAAATATAGTATTGTTAGAGAATTTCTCACTACTAGAGCAGTAGGAGTGTATCATGTACGTACTGATGATAACTTGCTCACGTAATGATTTTATTTTATTAGTCATTTCAATCATTAAATAGAGCTTTAGTAATAAAAGAGATTGCTTTATTTAGACGAAATAAACTGACATATTTGAAAATAAGAGTGATTAATTGAAGTTGGAAATTTGATTGGCCAATTCATCCAAAGCCTTGTAAGAACTCCCACCTTGTTTGGCAGCATTCAAAGCTTCCTCGCGTAGTTTCATCCACGCAATTCTTTCAGGCCTATTCACATGGAGTGACTCACTTAAGATTTTAGCCAGATTTGCTGAGTCTGGAATTGTACCCAAACCCACACAAGCTGGAATAGCTGCTCCCAATTCATCTACTAGCAATTGTTTATTAAAAAAATGGTCAGATTGCATTGGCCAGGCTACCAATAGTACCCCACCCATCAGCCCTTCAAGCACTGACCCCCATCCCAGGTGAGTCAAGTAGGACCCGACTGCTCTGTGCTTTAGTATCATTGGTTGTGGAACCCACCCTCTGATCACAAGTCCTCTACCAGCCACACGATCTTCCAGTCCAGTAGGGATAACACTCTGCTCATCACCATTACTTTCCTCATTCTCAAGTACTACTCCTTTTCCTGGTTTCTTCACTGACCAAATGAACCTCACTCCACTCTTCTCCAATGCTTCACCTAATGCTTCCATTTGTTGTTTGTTCAACGTGATCTCAGTTCCAAATCCCACGTACACTACTGATTTATCCACCGGACACGAATCGAGCCACGCCATGACTTCATCGGACGGTATTGAAGTAGGACCACCTCTTTCTGCACCAGCTTTGACAGTGACCAAAGGCGCCACACCCCAAACCCTATCGTGTTTGGCAATCCCTTTAAAAGCATCGAAGCTCTTGGTGTGCAACTCAGCGAAGGAGTTGAGAACCAGTCCCCAGTTTTCCATGGTACAGTGGAACATATCTCCATGGAAAAAGTCCCTCTTCATTTCTTGATAATTATTCCAAACAGTAGACACAGTATATTGACTGCTGGGAAGAAATCCAATGGTTTTGATACCGAGAGCGGAAGCCAATGGATGAGTCCAAGTGTTAAGCATAGCATCAGTGAGAATAGCTACAGGAGGAGAAGGGTGAGATTTGCACCATTGCATAATAGGATTATAGAGCTCACTCAAGGCAGTGACCATGTGAAGATAGGATTGTTGAGTGACATCTTGCATGTTTTCAACGCCGGGAGGGAGGGAGGGGTGAGATGGGAAGGGAAGAACTAAGGTTTGGATGGTGGTTTTGTCATGCAAAGAAACGAGTGGATTCAAATAAAAGAGATTCTTAGGTGTGACCACGAATGTGATGGTGATTCCACGGATTGCTAGCTGGTGGGTTAGATCTACTAGCGGCAAAATGTGACCGGAAGCTGGCCATGGAATCGCTAGAATATGTGGATTCTTTTTGCTCGAGCTTGACATCTCTCTTTTCATATTTGTTCAACCGGTTTTTGATCAGTGGAGCTCAAAAATCTCTCATACTTATAACCAAGCAAGGGCACAAGGAGAAGACTCATAGGGCAAATAAAAACACCAATAATCAGTAGAGTTGAAACATAATAGATAATATAATATAATACATAGTATTTTAATAAAGCTTTTAACTATTATCTTAGAAATATATTTGTGGTGTTTTTTTTTTATTACCAAATGCGGTGGCGATTAGAACCTGGATCATAACCAGACTGAATGAGTGTCCTTACAATCGAGCCACATTGAGCAGTCATCTATACTTGTTGTATTACTATAGCAAATTACACTAAAACTTTATAAGCAAAAATATTTTTTTTTCTGATTTAATATTTACTAGAGCAAATTATTATTAAGTGTTAAGTAATAAGTTAAAATTTTTAATTTTTAATTTTAAGCTATTTTTTATCATTTTTAAATTATCTAAATATTTAAAAATATAAATAAAAATAATTTAATATATTTAATTAAGAATTATTAAATTATAAAATGTGAAAAACAAGCTACGTCTAAATTTAATATCTTAAAATTATGTACTTGCATAAAATTTGAAGGTTTTAGTTCAATAGTTAGGTAACAAAATTTGTGACCAAGACCAACCTCATCTAAACTTTTATAGATACTTGTATATCCTGATCCTGGACTGGTAAGGCCCCTCGTCTTCTGAACTTTTTCTTCATTAAAAAAAAAAAAAAAAAAAAATTTGTGACCAAGTAGTAAAAAAGACAGTGGATTTGCAGATGTGCAGACATGTTAATGAGGGCACGCAGAGATGCGGGGTGATTTTTCCCATTTTCATTCAAATTGGTTAATGTACCAAGTAGAATCGATCTGGCATCCATTATAATTTTGGTATCGATTCCTGCAGATCCAATTTCTAATCAGTTAATGTGCAACAGGCTGTCCAGAAATTCCTGCAGATCTAATTTTTAATCAATCACGGTGCAACACGCTGAAAATCCAGAAGGTCAACTACAAATTAATTGTGACCACGTTTTTAGTAAGATAATTATTAAGTATCTCCTCGTTTATTGCACGAGACTATTGGCCCCAAATAAAACCATTTTTTATTTTGTACAAAAATTAATTTAATTCAATTTAAAAATATGCCAAATACATGATATCACTTGTAGACCGTAGTATGTCTAGGGGGATGATACCAGCACAATAACCTGCAAATAGGGGCATAGCTAGAAATTTTGTATAAGGTGAGTTATTATAAATTTTATTTTTTTATTTAAAAGTTTGACTATTTTATATTATATAAAAAATTTATTTATAATAATTAAATATAAATATTATGAGATAATTTATTATTAATAGTAATGAAGGGTAATAATGATTTTTATTTTTAAATATATAACTTAAGTAAATAAAAATATAAATACAATAAAATATTATTGAAGTTGTGTCCTATGTAATTTTAAATTAGAAAATATATATATATATATATTAATAATTTTGAGTCAATAGTATCAATAAGTTCACTCTCAATGTAGATGACCAAGTAATTTGTAAAAAAATTATTATTTTTCTTATTTTAAATGATTATTTAACAATTTTTATAACAAAAAATACACATTATATATCATTGTAGAAACAAAAGAGTCAACACTAAACAAATCATTGAAGTAAAAATAGGTATGACTATTTTGTTTCGAAGAGAAAAAAAAGAAGAAGAAAAAAATGGTTGATCCAGTCTTTATTCTAATTATGTCAAGTGTGGTAGAGAATTTTCTAGATTTAACTTATATTCATTTTAGTTATACATTTGATTTATATTTATATTAAATTTACTGTATGGGGTTTAATTTAAGTTTGGTTTAGTGAGCTTTCATTGTAATTAAATTGGTTTATTGAGTTAAGTTTAATTTTTATGAGTTAGATAGAAATTAAATAAATATTTTTTTTATTTAAAATAATATAAATAATTAAAACTATAAAAAATAATAATTTAAAAACCTTGGCTAGGCCTCATACCTGCAAAACTAGAAAAGTAATGATCGGTACACTGTTTAAGACACCGGGATGATATCAGTCAAGTATACTCCAAAGATCACGTTGGTAATTCCGATAAAAAGAGTGAGAGTGCAATACACTAGTCTTAAAAGAAATACTCCCTAGAACTGGTGGTTTGATGATTGGTGATCGTAATTGAGATGGACTAATGATCAAAGCTAGTCTGAGGTTACAAAGCTGCGATGATTGCGAATTGCTAGAGAGAGAAATAACATCAGAGTTGAGAGGTTCAAGGGCATGACCCCTTGTTCTATGTCAGGACCCTCCCTTTTATAAGGTCTCGTTTTGACCCGTTTGAGTAGTGGATTGAGATCCCCATCAATCAGGCAACGTTGCCTCTATTTCGGGATGTTCACTTCTTACGTAGAGCAAGTTCAAATTTAAACTTTTAGTGACCCGTTGGTTTGTTTTAGGCCTCATTTAGCCCCTAGATTTTGGGCTTCTTTTAGCTGGGCCTTTATATTTTATAAGGGATTTTGAGAAATAGTTAGGCATTGAGCCTGTTTAATGCTTTTTTGTATTCTGAAGTTTGTGGACTTACATATCTGACTTAGGCCTCATATGTACTGGACCTGATACTTGGGCTTAGTGCTATTTTTGACCATTACATTACTGTTAATAATAGCATATTACACTAATTTTATTCAATTCAATTAATTCTCATAAAATATTTCACTTTTCCTAAAAAAAAAAATCTTATAAAATATTCAACCGAAAAAAGACTTAGGTGCGACCATACACCATGTTGAGTTTTGGATCGTATTCTTAAAATACATACCTATAATCAATTGATGTGAAAGTAGAGCAAACGGTGTATGAATGAGATGATATAAAAATCGATGGAAAGAATAGATCAAGACGAAGACAACAGACAACGACGCTGGAAAGGAAAGTTGGACGCCCTCTCACGCGCCATTAGAAGTGGCCAGTCATGTAGTCCTGAAACAGCACGATTTCACGGGCAGTGAGTGGTGCAACCTGAATCGTGAGACCTATAGGTTGCCTCATAGGTCGTGAGGCTGCAACTTAACTATTTTATGAAGTGTATTGTTTCGGGATTTTCTAAGTTTCTGAGATCCAATTGGTTTAAGCAGTATCTTGCTTCAAAACTTCCTATTCCTAATAGGTTTATAAGTATCTGGTTGGTTCAGAAAGTGTATTGTTTCAGAACTTCCTATTCCTAGTATGATTATGATTACTTTTGGATTAAGAATACTAAACGTATAAATATGAGGGTTATTCTTTGTTAAAAATACCTGAAAAGTTCCAAAGAAATTGGAGAGAGCTCGGTTGTGTGACTCAAGGGATATCCCGAAAACTGGAGGGAGACCCAGAGAATACTGGGGGGAGACCTAAGGTATCTAGGGGGGCCAGGGGATATTTGTGAGATATTGAGAAAGCTGTGAGCTATTGAGCATGTACTTGTAATAATTTTCTACATAGTGATATTTTTTTCTTCTTGTCCCAATGGCAGTGGTTTTTTTTCCCTTTCCTAGATTTTCACATAAATCTTGTGTTGTGTGATTGGACTGTGCTTCTTTCATCATATTTTTCTGTTTAGATATTATTTGTTATTGTGGTGGATATTAGACCACTTTGGCATTAACGTTCTTTCCAACAACTGGTAAAGAAATTACTTGGGATCCAATAATTGGTATAAGAGCTTGATGTTGCCTAAATATCAATTTAGCAAAACAAATATGTCTAAGAGTGAGTTTTGAAATCAATGTTGAAAATTTTGACAAGAAGATGAAATTTATCTTGTGACAAGTATAAGTAATGGGTATTTTGATCTATTCTGGGTTGCACAAGGCATTGAAGGATAAGTCAAACCCTTAAAGCTCAATGACTCTCGTGAGGTGTGAAGCAAGTTGGCAAAGAGCTCCAAAATGTTGCAAGCAGTTTGTCTTTTATCGGATATGGTCATGGAGGACATGTATATCCTTATGGGCTATAACAGGGCGTTAAACCACTAAGTTGCCATGGAAGAGGGTGTATTGTTGCTAGTTGGTCCACGAGTTTGAATATGGGTATTGGTTAGACAATAATGCAATATGTGTGGTGGAAATGATGCCGAGGGTTGAGGAACTCCTGGTAAGTCTAACATGGGGGTTGCACCATATTTTTTTCAGTAGATTTGTTTGACATGTTATCGGAAGAAATTTATGGCGGATTGTTCCTAAGTGGTTGTACTTTTATAATGGGGCATGGTGATTCTCGATATTTTCATGGCTGTCAGAGAAGGGATGAAGGTTTTTTCATGAAATTCTCGCTAAATGGTGGTTTGTTAGGTTTTAGCTCGTATTCCTGAAATGTTCATCTGTAATCAATTTATGTAAAAGTATAGCAAACAGTGTATGAATGAGGTGATTTAAAAGCCGATGGAAATAAGAGATCGAGATAACCACAACAGTTAAATGACGTCAAAAAAGGAGGTCGGATGCACCCTCACGCGTTGTCGGACATTAACTGTCCTGAAACCTGACACAACGCGATTTCGTAGCAGTGAGTGGCGCGACCTGGGTCGCACAATCTATAGGTGTCGCCGTAGGTCGCGAGGCTGCGATTTGGCAATTTTAGAAATTGCCTTGCTTCTAGATTTCTTAGGTTTATGAGATTTGGTTGGTTTAGAAAGTGTTTGGTTTCTAAAATTTCTATTCCTAAGAGGTTTCTAAAAATCTGGTTAGTTTAGGAAGTGTTTTGTTTCAAAACTTCCTATTCCTAGTATGATTCTGATCACTTGGGGATTAAGAATACTTAGCATATAAATAGGAGAGTTATTTTTGTTGAAAGTAGCTGGAAAGTATAAGAGAAACTAGAGAGAAAGCTCGGTTATGTGACTCGGGAGATATCCAGGGGAGACTTGGGAGATACAGGGGGGACCCCGGATATCTAGAGGGTCAGGGAATATCTGGGATGCACTAAAAGAGCTGTGAGCACTGATTGTAATTGGGGTTTGGGGTTAGAGAAAGAATATTGAGTGTGCACCTGTAAAAATTTTCTACATAGTGATATTTTTCTCTTGTCGTACTGATAGCCGTGGTTTTTCCATATTTTGGATTTCTACGTAAATATTGTATTTTGCGATTGGATTGTACTTCTTTCATCTTATTTTCCTGTGTAGATATTATTTA